>JAMAFX010000375.1:0-17102 GCA_023625875.1 Trichocomaceae sp. PYS4502 | reverse complement strand
TATTGTGATCTGGCGTCATTGATTCTATCTACCTATCAAAAGCTGTATGGCTACAAAATTGAAGCCAATTAAACTTCATTTGCACCCTGGATTACAAAATCGAGTGCATCCTTCTCGTAGACATCCATTCCAACTGGCAATGATGCGTATCCATCCCAGATCAGTGCCGTATCACTTGTAATATCAATCATAACAGTCACCGAGCCCGTCACAAAGAGTAACTCGTCCTCTTGAAGGATGATGGTGGTGACTGGCTGTGTCGACCCAGGTAAGGAAAGCTGAAATGTGATTGGATTTTGGCCCGGCGCAACTTTGAAAACACCCACAGCTTGATCCTTCTTCATGTGTGCTCGCCCTTGTTGTGATCGCCGGAGGAGGACAGACCGTGGTCCTTGCCGAACAAAGATTGGATGACGAATATACTGTTTGACAGTAGTGCGCATCTGCACAGTAGTTAGGTCTACGGTTCTGCTAAAATTGGCCAAACTTACATCAATGCCATGTCCCATGAATTGATCGCACCTCGGTCCACCCTTAGCAGATAGGGTATTTTGGATGGAAAGGGCCTGGAGCGCCTCGAGCGCCTCTCTGACTCCATTGACTACCTCCTGGGTTGGCTTGCCCAGACCCTTCAAATGAACGTATCCGAGGACCTCCATACGGTAATTGTAATCCTGCTCGGACCCCGCTCGAGTGGAGGCGTTCATGGTCGAACTGCTTATATAATCAAATTAGTGGCTGGTGAGCTAACTTAGGGTTTGATAGCCGCGACTTGGTAATTCTATACAACGGCACAAAAGGGAATTAACGCTCGTTTAAAAGAATTGATAACTTGCATGAAGTGTGAATGTAGGACATGCTAAACCTAGCACTGCTTACCTGTTGGAGAAAGCAACGCTCATATAGTTGAAGAGAACGTAATTTCAACTGCGTAATAGGGATTCTGTTTGATGCAGGAGTATAGCAGGAAATGCGATGGAAAGAAGGATCTAAGATCACTTTCTCAGACAAAGAGGGCCCTTCTATACTTTGCTTCAGCGATAGAACCGATATCATAAGAACTAGCTATTGCTTGAGCTAATTGACATAGCTCCGATACTTGCTTGCATTGAAAATGCAGCAGACTATCAGACTAGTGGTCGATTGGCATCTATCAACTAACTGCGAGTGTTTGCTGTGGATACTTCTGCAAGCACTCAGAGCGACAAGGCTCCTTGATCAAATTTACTAATATAGGGGCCCAAGCAAGCAGTGCTGCAAGTAGCTGGGATTGAACTAGCCTCTGCATATGCTATATTAGTTTTACACCAATGCATCTATCTATTCCGATCGCTCCGCATGATCTCCACCTGCAGGACCTCGCCTGAACTGCGCATTAGCACGAAGTTCCTCCACAGTACCCTCTCGATATCGTCCTTCTTGCATTGCCCGTGCCACTCGCTCCAGCGAGTTGAAATTCCATTTAGCCTCCCTAACGGACTCCATGGCGCCAGGAATCTTTGTGAACTCTGTCCATCTGTGGAATTCGTGGTGCCATTTGCGTCGATTAAACGTGGAAATCATCAAAACATCGTAGCCAGGCTCAACGTCGATAAAGGTAATATCCTAACAACTCATCAGTACTATAAACGGAGATATACTGGTTGCCTTACCTGTGGCCGTTCGGACAGGGATTGCGAAGTGCTATTAGATAAAAAATACCAGGTTATGCGGTCAAGCCAGGCTGATAGCCACGGAAAGCAGGGCATATTGTCTGGGCGTCCTGAGCCTTGGACCGGGGTCTGAAAATCCGCTTAAGCAGTCCAAATCGAAACGATGTGATGTGAAAGTCCGCGCTTTGGAGGTGGCTTTGGGGCACCAGGCTTCTTTACACCGGTAGTATCGTATGCACCTCTGCTCATTATCCAGGGGAAATAATGAGGTTGAACCGATTGATGGCCGGTGACTTAAGGTGGCCTGTGTTGAATTGCGGCGAACCTGGGACGAGGCTGGTGTCTTTATAGACATCGTGCTTGTGGTGATGGGCTTCATATTGCCTATTTCAGCAATGATTATTCAGGATTACAAAGGTTCACTCAGGCATAGACATCTGGTCTAGTCTAGTGCAGATTCCACACTATCAATGACCTACTTGTTTTGACCCTGGACTGATCCGATCTAGATTGCTTTACTACTCTGTAGTGTGTATACAGTAAAGTAAAGTAAAGTAAAGTAAAGTAAAGTAAAGTGATGTGAAGTGAAGTGAAGTGAAGTGAAGTGAAGTGAAGTGAAGTGAAGTGATGTGAAGTGATGTGAAGTGATGTGAAGTGATGTGATGTGAGTTGATGTGATGTGATGTGATGTGATGTGGGGTAAGGAATATCCTGGGAGGCAAGATTATTGAAACTTGGCATTATTAGAGCATTAGAGCACTAATAGTCTGTAATGAGATTTGACGGGTTCATTATGAAAGAAGAAATTCAAATCCAGTATCAGCCTGAAGATAAATTGGTTTAACTATTAAATCTCATTTTCATGCTGATATTATGACTGAGCATTTAATATGACGCATTGCCGCCTGATTCCAGTGTTGGTGGGGCCGCAATAGCAGTCCAACCTTCAACTTGTGGTAATACAAATTTTTCTGCCGGATCTTCCCTATCATCAGCTGCACCATGTTTTGATCGGCCTGTTACGTTTTGGAGTGCGCTTTACTAGAACGATTTTAAGTCAAAAAAAAGAAAGGAAAATCTCAAACTGAGCATTCTCGCATCCATCTGAAATGAGCACAACAAGGACCCCGGCTGATCGAGAGAAGCTACGCAAGTACGCCAATGAATCTGTAATAGCACATTTAACCCAATATTGATCTGCAAGTACTGACTCATACAGATAGCTGACATGAAAAATGTCCGGCTCGCTAACGATGAGACTACCGGGGAGGATGATTTCAAGTACGAAGAATCACCAAACGTGTGTGCCGTAGTCGTCGATAAAGGCAGTGGCCATGGTTATGCTCAAATCACAGGTGGTGGCAGGAAAACGGAGATTATCTACACTGGGCGAGGGGAGACAGGATTCGTTTTCGCAGAAATAGCGCCTGGTCAAACATGTATGCTCTATGGACGACCAACAGTGCTTTATATTTGTCCAGAAACTTGATCCGGTCCTGAAATCCTCTTTTTTGTCTGTTCGATTGCATACTTGATCAGATGTTGGCACATCTCTCTCGATATAACGATGGATGGCGATTCATTCATATCATCTGGTACCTGTATTGCCAAGGACTTTTGTTCTCCGGTATATGTTTGAAGGAATGATATGAGGTCGGTGTGAAATAGGTTTGTCCGATAGGGCTGTCCATCTGAAATGGTTAGAAGAAGGTAGTTCCATAGTATGAATTAAGACATACAATTCCATATTCTGTACGGAAAAATTGTAGGATGACGCTCCAATATTTCAGTCAATCCTTTTGGGTGATACGCACTGTTCCACCATTGTTGAATTGGTCGAAGGTAGTCTTTTGATTTCAGTAACCCAAGAGCTGTTATGTTGGTCATCAACGCACACAGGACAAACGCTTGTGGGACATGTGTCCAAATCTCGGTAAGGATTGTATGAGCCCTCTTCTTTGGCACATTTCGTTGTATTGTGTTGCGGTCTTCCATGATGAGCCTAGAGCATTTCTGAATTGCTGATATCTGTGCTTCAGTCAAAGCCATATACTCATCAGAGAATTTGAGTCTCTCTTCTTCCAGACGTTTCATCAGAGTTTCGACTGTTAACCCTGAAGACATTTTGGTGAAAACTAAACGGAGGCAAGCTGAAATAAGTGAAACCTAGTAAAGTGAAATGATGCAAAGTGAAGTGAAATGATATGAAGTGAAGTGATGCAAAGTGAAGTGAAATGATATGAAGTGAAGTGAAATGATGTGAGATGAAGCAAAGTGAAGTGAGGTGAAGCGAATACTTATAATGTGGTATGTGGAGCTTTACTGTTCCTGTTATGCATGAAATTATACCCACTATATGCTCTTTCTGCCCCAAATAATACTATTACCTACATGCGTTACATCTGTAAAACCAGTTAGATTGCATTTTATTTATCACAGGTAATAATATTACTCTATTAATAGTACTAAGTAGTCTAAAATGTTATGAAAGCGATGTGATGTGACGTGGCGTGGCTTTGCATTGCATAGAGTGGGGATTTTTTATCATGCAGCGCTTATGCCCTCGGGTACCGTACTAGTTACCCAATAAAATTGAAAATCAATCTCTGGCTTATGGCCGTGTAAACAAATCCTTTCATGAACCCTTGTAACCCACATATCAGCTGCTAGTACTACCCGCCTAGGATATTGCATACATGCATTGATATGGATTAGACGTTATCATGCTGCAGGATTTAGCTTTGAGTAGGCTGCTTGACACGATAACGCATATTATCTCGGAAGGGTCCTTCAGGCTGTATTTCCTGCAATCGGCCTTACATCAATTCCACTCTACCAAAGGGCTGTGAGAATATGAGACAATATGAGACAAAAAGAGACATGGTGAGAAGAAAGAGCTAAGGCTGCGCGGTCTGTGCGCAGATATCTCTCTCCCTCATTTAGACCAGCGATGTTCGAATCCATGACTGCGGAAGCACAGGAAGCGTCTAGGTCTGAGCGTCCGCATGAAATATGAATAGGGATACTAAGTCCCGAGTTCCATATGATGCGTCGGGCACAACTGCTCCAGGACATGTACTTCATCTTGGAGGTGTAGAGCGTGGTAAGACAAGGTTCCCCTCTCTGAAGCCCTACCTATCCTGGCTTCGAATTACTATAAATATTAGCATATCACGACCAAAAGCAGATTGATCAACTGTCGTTCAAACAATTCCTTTTGTCCGCTAGCCTACTACAAAACAATCACTCTATAGTACCTTGTTTTACAACCTCCTTAATATTCTCTACAATAAGCCTCCTTGAACACGATGCAGGAGATAACTACAAACCCTGTGAACAGCTGCATCTTTAAGACAGAAAGCAGCGGCAGAAGAGTGAAGGTATCCGATTGCCAGTCCACCACCTGCATCAATTCTGGGTCTTATGTGAAGCCAACTTGAATGGCAAGTGCTCCCCTATGTTCTTCTGAGTCCAACGCACTAACAAATACCCCTAGCAAAAAACCAACGACATGCAACATGAGGAAGTTTGGAGAAGTTAAACACAATGGAGAGGGAGAACGAGAAAAGGGAATATTGGACCATTTCGATTTCTTGAACGTGTAATTGCATGCATGGAGACGTTTCTTATATTAGTTCTGCTCTAAGACTGCTACTCGCCAAATTGGAATTGCTGCGAATCATCACCTAGCCATGTACAAATCTCCTTTAAGGCATTGAGATCGTTTTCCGGAACAGACTTCTGGACTGCTTCATCATACCATTCGTAGGTACGGCCAACACCTTGTAGACTTTCTCCTACTGGCCGACAAGAACCAAAGTCTATAATAATCGCCTGGTCGCCATCAAGCATGATATTGCTTGGATTGATATCGTTATGGACTAGCCCTAAGGAATGAAGATGTCTAATGCCACTCTCAATTCCGGCCAAGACACCACTATAGTCCTTCGTATTTCGACGACGCATAGCTCGGGATTCTCTTTTCATGAGGCCAGTGGGATTAACCTCCTGCATCAGCGTGCGCTGATATCTCGCGAAGCAGAGTCCAGTTATTCTACCGTCAGAAACCTGGCAACCAAAATAGGCAGCAATGTTGGGATGCCTGTGCTTGTTTAGAAGTTCGCACACTGTTGCCTCCTTGAGAAGAGACTCTGCAATCAACATCGGTTGGGACCCTAGGCAAATTCGATCATAGCTGATTAACTGAGGTTTTTTAATGAAAGAATCGATTGGCAACGGGTCAGGAGCACATGTCAACTCAGATGGGAATAAAGGGTTGTAGGCTTCGACGGGAATTCGGATATCATTGGTTAAGATCTCTGCAGTAACGTCCGAAAGCGAAGAACAGCGAGCTTTCAGGAATGCGTGATGTAGCTCAGTGTTTGCCTGATAAACAATAAGAGTGCCCGAGAAACTGAAACATCCATCGACCTCCTCGAAAGCCTCATTCATTTCTAAAACATGCAGGCTAACATCTTTGTTTTTTTTGAAAGCATTCAGGTTTGGAAGATGTTCCTGTGATAGCGTCGACATGTAAGTCATGGCAGAACTGTCGAATGGGAACTGCAGTGGCTAGGGTAACGGGCTTATCGGAAATCGAGCAGGAAAGGCAACGAGGGATGTCGGCTTTTTATAAATGTGCAACGGGAGAGAATACTATTGACCAATTAGAACGATACTCAGAGCGAAAGGAAAGGATGGTTGGAAGATAAGTACATTTAAACAAAAACATAGTTGTGCTATGTAACTGTGCTCCTTGGTCGATGGTCTCAGACGATCGGGCTGAAGGAATAACCATTGTCCGATCCCGGCTACAACATATCCGATTATATCACGTGATATTTTGAGCTGGCATGTATAAGCGCGGAAGAGTGGTGCGAGAATCTACACCGGAGCAAAGCGACGATAAACCCCCGTTTCTGCGCCTCAAAGATGGAATATAAAACGGGCAACGAAGCGTATGTGAACTGTCTGTGCATCATGAGCATTACAGTACTAATAAGCGCATAGTTGGGATTCTAAGACATACCAATACAAGATCGTCGATTCTCCTCCCAGTCAAGATGTGGGCGAGTTGGACGAATACATCGCTCATTCAACGCTATATATAAGCAATATAGATTTGAATGTCACGACGGCAACTGAAGACGCGCTTATTAAATTTTGCATCCAGAGAGGCGAGAAAGATGCTTTGATTGCTGGCATACATGGGGCAATAGTCGTCAAAGTCACCGACCACATTGTTGCCAAATGGGGATGGACAGTAACTCCGGCCGAAGCAGCCATGCATGACTTTGCGTACAAGAATTTAGACCACGATATCGTTCACGTACCTCAAGTCTATCGTTTTATCCAAGACGAGTCAGGAAGAGGATACCTGTTCATGTAATATATCCATGGGCAGACCTTAGCCGACCTTGATATCAATCTCCATAAAGATATCATATTCCGCGTTGCGGAAATTGTTGAGTATCTGGGCCAAATACAAGCACCAGAACAGAGGCCAGGTCCAATTGGCGACCGTGGCCCTCGAGGACATCTGTGGGGCGACGATGGCGTGAGGAAAGCGTTTCGATCGGACGGTGATTGTACAGTATTAGGACTACCGATACGAGGGAAACTAGGAAATACCTGAATTGCGACTCTCTTATCAATCCGCTATCGATCACCTTACTCTTCAGCGGTCCTCGGTTCCCGGATAACGAAAACATATCCAGCACCTATAATGTCAGGTGGCAGGAATGCGATGACTCTCGATGGCGAATCATTATGTAGTGAATTGAGGTAAAGATGACTGAATACAACCTTGTTTGCCTGGCCAATCTCTGCAACCGCTAAAAGCCACATGCTTTCAACCCTTGTTGTCACGTTTTCCAGGAACCTAATTAGTTAACTGTTTATCTAGTGTATTTACAAATCTACTTGCTTTTAGTCGACCCCTTTCCGAACGATAGTTATCTACCGCTCGACTCTCATCGAAGCCAGGCGACAACGATTTCGCACCGGTCTTCCGCGCATGTGACCGATGCATTGCGAGTCGGAACAAACGTCGTCTTTGATCCTGGAGTACTGAAGTCTGATTTCTCTCTCTGTCCGACGAGGGAATCACTTCTTGATCTGCGGCCATGAGAGGCCACCCTCTTCTACCAGCCGTGTCAAACGAGCATTCTCTTCTTTCGCCCACTTATTGCCGCGTTGCGCTTTCTGGACTGTCTCGGAGTCGATTTCTCGCGCCTTACATGATTCTGGCGCATGGCTTGCTCCGCTAAGCATATTCTCTCTCAATGATGATCTGCGCTCCCTCTTTCCTCAGTCCATGAAATGAGATACAGAATCTAATCTATACATATAATATCCGCACTGCCCTGATTTGAGCCTCCCTCACTGAGTGCCTCTAAACACGTAAGTTTCTCGACATCATTGGATTTTGGTGATTTTGTAGTCGTGACTCCGCATTTGCTGTTTCGGCTGTACTTTCGCATGGCATTGGAATCAATACACCTTATGAGACCGTTGACAATATCCAACAGTATGCGTTCCGAGTCTAGCACAGTATCCCACGATCCGATATCGAACCCGTTACAACGTTGCCTGAAATTACAGATCACTCGAGCACCACAACTCCAGTCGTCATCCTGTTGCGGTGTAGGCTGTTCAGGTTAGCAGCTGGTCAACAAGACGAACTGAAGAGCTTACTGCTTCTATATATTGATATCCTAAATCGCCAAACTCATCCTAGCATGTTGTTAGAAAGTGTTTCTAATATCTAGCAGTATAACTTTACCTCCACCAGGTCGGCAATTCTTGTCTTCGTTGTGCCATCAATAGTAGTGGGCGCTGCCAGCGAGTCGTAATGGCGGATCACTTTCTCACTATCATTTATCTCGAGCAGGGTGAAATGCGAATTTGTATGATGGATAGGCGAGTAGAATGTTAGAGGTGTGTGGCCTTCTGCTTCTTTGCGGAGCTGGGCAATCTTCTTAACCCAAGCCTGGAAAGGCTTCTTGGTTGGTCTTATTCGACCATGCCTCCCAACGTGGTCCACCGGGATGCTTTCGCTAAACCTAACAGAAGTTGGTCGGTCTGATATGTGCATGGCTACCCTGAGAACTCAAGAGTCAAGCCATTGCCCAGGGCGCAATCGATGAAATAAGTCGCCCGGCGATTTCATACTTTCGTGGATTGTGAATATATCACGGTCATCCAGACTCTGCTTATTAAATATTTGAGTGCTTACACGACTGATCAGTTGATCAACCGCTGCATTCAAGGTTCCTTCCGGTAGCACATCCTGGCATTCGTCAGTTCAGAGAGGACGGCCAACCCGTATTTGGTAACACCAGACATATGATACGGAGCTGCAGCTGAACACGGCTTTCCCCCTGTTAATTGGCTGCATGTGCAGAGACCTTGGATTCAGGGGTCTAGAATAACAGTGGGGCATCTGGAGAGTATCCGCTGTTCCATAGCAATACCAGTATCCATTAGGTTATCGCCAAAAGGATCATCTACACGTAGTCAGCCTAGGCGATGCTACCCGTTACCACCAAAGGGCCAAAAGCAGACAATGCCAGGCGTTGGCTTGTTACCAAATTAGGTAAATCCGCGTTATCAGTGGGTTTCGTTTGTCAATGAATAAAGAAGTCAGGGGCAGAGAAGACCGGAGGAGAAGAATGACAGAGAAATAGGCGCAGGCCCGAGCATAACAAGCATTTTAGTCGCTAGAAAGATTGCATTAGCATTGTATGCGGAACAAGGGCAATTAACTTCTGTCTGCTCGTTGCGCACGATCAAATTTAACTTTATTACAAAAATAGCTACTATACAAAGTTCGATCACTATCATACATGACAATATACGTATTCGCACCCTACACGAGATGATGGGTTCTATCCTGTACTCGGCTTTTGACCGTATACGCTGTATCTGTGAAAACGTCAGTTGTTGTTTGGTGAGCTTTACGAAGAACTTACAAGTTAAGTTCGTAGGCTTCCGCCATAATCTCATCCTCAATCTGTTCGATGAAACCTATAAATGATAAAATGTTCCAGCCAAGGTTGTGTGTAAAGTGCCGTAACCCATATACATATAATGATTGGATAAAATAGCCCAGACTTCTATCCACGCTTGACAATACAATAGTCCATTTCTTTTTCTGAATGCTCTTAAATCCTGCCTTCTCCAAGGATTGCACCAAGTCTTCTGGAGATTGTAACTTCAGTGTTCGTGTGAGCAGACGAAGAAACGTGGACAGGTGCGGACATTGTTTGTTCTGTGGGGTTGTCCATCGATCAATTTCCACGCGTTCAAAGTAACCACCAGGTGCGAGAATATCGAAAACATCGCGAGAGAATCGGTCGGCATCAAAAAGGAACCTGCCGCTGATGAATATTGGTAGATGAAATACAGGAGCATACTTACCCGTTTAGATCTCTGGCATGAACGAGGTTCCAATAATTAGACTTGTATGTGTCAAGGGCTTCTAGATCATCGATCACAAAGCGGACATTAGGCGGTACGAACCTTGGTTCAAGGCATAGCTTGTCAATGCCTTCAACCATGGCAGAGGGGTATTCACTGCGATCGGAATCAGTAGTGCGCGTTTTTAGGGTAGCATGTACCTTACTCGCCAATCGCTATCGCCCACGAACCCGTTCCAGTTCCGATATCCAAAGTTTTTCCTGGTTGACAAAGCGGCGCTTGATACAGCTTGCCATGTTGACTTAAGAGCAATCTTCTGCGCGTGAGTCCAGATCAGTGATGTTGCGATGGGACAAGGCTGCTCACAGATCATGTTGCTAGACATCATTAGACTGGGAGAAAAGTTGCAGGATGGGTAAACTCACATATTCAAGACGGTGCTTTTCCTGTTCATCGACAGGTAAGCTGTGGACGGTTAGTAGAAGATACCGACATAAGGGAGGTGTACCAACAAGTATTCCTTGATCACATTAGCTCTGTTCAGGCCCTGTGAGAGAACAACGTACGGGAAAGTAGTCGGAATATGCTCGTTGCATATACATGAATGTAAGGTACACCGAGCTACTAATGGTAGTCGTGGATGAGCCACCATCGGAGTAGTAGCCATCGTCGTTTTCAGCCATCTTGCTGGTAGGTTACACGGCGGTCAATGTGCAATTACTTGGACAAGGCTAGCTGGCAGCTGTACGATTTTAAACACAGCTGGAAACACGCAACACTGTATGCACGCTAAAACAGGGATTGTGTCGCTTTACCCAATTCAACTCAACGTGCCGAGCAAGGAGAGTACGACCTTCAAAAGCTCCACTTGTGTCCTTCTAGTGCGTAATAATGCAAGGCCATTATAGTCTAGGCTCTGCTTAAGATGCCCGCTAGTATGCAATCTACTCTCCTTCACTGTTGACCGAATCAAGCTTGCTAGAGTTGCACATCGCTACTTATCAATCACATCCGGATAGCGTAAAGCCCCACCGCGGAAACAATGCCAAGCGCCCGACTGCTTATTGTGGATACTATGGGGCCCACTGCGCAATAATGCCAAGTGCCCGACTGCTCATTGTGGATACCCTGCCAACAACCGCCTCGACCTCGCTACCCATTCCTCGCATTCCTCGCCCTCCTCGCCCTTCTCGCCTGTCCTCCATGCGATCGAGTCAGACCGTATCAGCTGCTTGGTTATCATGAGCAAGGTAACGGAGAGCCTTTTGGCTCTAGTATGGGTGAAATTGGATGTGGCTTGGAGATCACAAGCGGCCATTTCTCTGCTGATCCATCGCGTTCGCGGGCTCAGAATACAATCATCGCAACAGTGGTATCCATCCCTCGCAAATATTACCGAAGAAGCTATCACGGAAGACGGCTTGAAACGATGCCTTCAGACTTTGTACGCGACATCCGACGAAGATCTGTCCCGTTTTCGATCAGTATTGGAGAATCACATTTTTGGACGATTCCAAAGTCTACCCTACGTGCAGTCGCTTCCGAAAGATCTACCGTGCGAAGCGTACTTAGTCGAAGTGGAAGAACAATTAGAATACAGCCAATACTTTTTCAGCTATGTGTGGACCGAATTAGTCGAATCAACTAGAGACCAGCGCAAGGTCCTTCAGCTGTCCAGAAGCCCAGCCCCAGGCGATCTTTTCCTTTTCGTGCTTGGGTGTCGGCACCACGCCCTAAGGTATCGACTATCTTTTCCGGACGCCCCGTTAATACCAGAGCGCGGTGAGGAATCACACGTTGGGGCTTACGTGGAGACGTGTGCTCGTATTTCACCATTGAGGAGAATCATTACTGTCCTGGACATTGGTAGGAAATTAATAGCTATTGAAACAGAACTAGAGTGTCCAGGGATATCTCTCGCTATATTCTTGTCTATTCGAAGCCTGGGCCAGATGCAGGCTCGTGATATCTACCAATTAATTCGACTACTTGGAATGTTTGGGCGTTTCCCTTCGATCTTAGATACCGGACACACACTCAGCTCCCAATTAGTCATTTATCAAGAACGATATGACAGAGTTATTCAAAACCACACTAAGTCATTTAACGAACTTGATATCGCATGAATGGCGCCACGCAAGCCTCGTTAACGCAACCCGGAAAATCGTCATTCTCACCCGGTGGACGCGCAGGATTATTGGAATACACGATAGTGGCAAAAAGGACCTCTCTTGACTTGGAATGGTCTGGCCATTGTGTCCACAAAGTGGTCCTTGCCTCTAGCGCTTCCTCTCGCCTCACGGACAATGTAGTAGTTTTCCGATTACTTTGGTCGAATTCCGACTTAGTCAGGAGGTGGGATCCATCAAAAGGTCTAAAAATGACCTCCTCCGTGATTGGCCGGATCAAGACCATGGCCTCCCCGGTGCGGTAATCTTGGGGTCCAAGCATGTAATTGGTTGATGTATCACCGGTCGATTCAATCTCCCGACATCCCACAACCCGGACTTGGCCCTTAAGACCGGGTGGGTCAAGGCCGTCGAGGTTCAGGTGATAATGAGCGCGGTACTATGTAGTTGATCAGATAGCGAAGAAATCCGATGAGGGCTGTTTTCCTTACATTGATTCCGTACTGCACGTAGTCTTCTAATTTCTGAAAGAGAACTGTTCCCCATCGCGGCTGTATATAATAAAGAGGACTGTTTTCAAACTCTACGCGGGTGAAGTCTTCTGAGGTATTTTGAATCGCCGCTAGAATATAATCTCGAAGCTCTTGCGGAGGCTCCGCATGAGCGTGCAAAATTGCATAACCTCGATTTTCCATTTCTACCCATTGACTTCCGGGGTCGTGACAGACAGTGTGTGTCTCCATGTTGGGCGGGGTATTGACTTTTTATGGGTACCGTATGTGTTCAGGCGGCCAATCGGATCGGAGCACACGCAGGGTCAATCTTAGGGGGAGGACGAATTTATATTTGGCTGGCACCTGAGCTAAGGCATATCTGCACATGCCTTAGATCTAAAACTTCATGTATTATTGCGGTTGACTTTGCTGATACGCGAGTCAGCTGTTGTGCGTGCCCGAATTTTGGAGACTCGCAGACTGATACTGAGCTTATAGCTTTCCCTTGCAGGATACAAGTAAGGTAATAGCCCTCTAAAATACATGGTTTGATGTACATTGTCGGTCAAATGTATAAACTACAGCAATACACATGAATCGGTGACTATCTTCAAGAAACAGAGCACTAGTATGACATCGCGAGTCCTATCCTTCCAGTGGCATGCGGTGGGTGGGAGCTAGGTAACGGCATTAGCTTTCGTGGTCAACTGCAGGTTTTCGTTAATTATTTACCGTTGAATCAATGAGGTCTCATTAAGGCCTGCATTAAATACAAGCAAGCCATCAATATCATCAGGAGAAGGCCATTCATCCTTATCACCTATCAGTCTTTTAAACACATTAGTGTAGGTGGGTTTTGATACCTCTGGGTAGCGAGACTTTCGCATTTGGCGAAATATTCGGCTGGGATTGGCTTTGAACCAGGGTTTGCATCGATGGTCACAGTGATTTCGTGGGTGACACGAACGCGATTTGCGGGTGTAGGTGCCATGGTTGAATTTGATATCGGGCTGCATATGCTTGCATGAGGAAAGACCGCAGTTTTATAGTTGCGGAGAGCTTGGGTTCAGGGAGGTTTAAGCACCGTGGCAATACCAATCGCCTCCACCTTTGAAACCAAAAAGTCTAGACGCATTTCCTTTGGCACGGTCTGGATCGTAGCAGGGCGACATATTAATCAACCACGACTTTCTAGATAGTACGAAAACTAAGGACTAAAAATGCACAGTTTCATGAGCAGTGATATGGAGCTTGTGTTCGGACAGGATTTGAGTCTTCATTCCAATAATGGTAAGCGTAATTGCACTCTAACGTAATGTAGAGAGAGTGTAGTCACAGAACAAGAAGAACAGAGATAACGGGAAAAAGAACTTCAGCTACTTCTACACCGTCTGCAGTCATGTTTGATCAGCCTGTCCTTCTAATATTTCCTGAGCACGCAGGAAGACATCCTCCCATCCCCAAGGTTCAGCCCGTGCTAGCGAAGTCAACTGTTGCAGGTTGGAATCACCATCTCTTTTATCCTGGATTGGTTAAGCTTTTGCCTTTCTCTGATAAGCACTGTTTGCCTGCCACTGCGCTATTCCGTAACTACATGCAAGATGATGTATATGTCCACAAGTATCTGACAGCAAAATTGATAGGCCCTGTCTCCTAGCTTCCATATCAACTTCCTATTCAGGCATGTATTCCGTTCGTCCTGAAGGGGTTCAAGCACGTTTATGCACGTTTATTGACGGGAGTTCGCTTTCGCTTGCATTCGTCTGCAGAGAGTGAGATAGTGCCCTTGCAATATTTTGATAAACATACCATTGCAATCAACCTTAGCTTGCCCTATGACATTCTTAGGGCAGACTCTTTGGGTTCTTCCGTATTTCAAACACCAAGCCACAACAGCAGTATAGTGTCTCGTCCCACAGTCGCAAAAGCGTTCTTCATGGTCACACATCTCTGGCGGAGGACGATATCAAAAATTCCTTGGCCAGTTGGTCGATATTTGGTGTTGTCAAGGGACGTAGGAAATTTGATTGCGCGCTGTTCGGATATTCTTTGGTTGACTGGAAAAGGTGGTGTCTATACTTAGGATATAGCACTCAGGATTGAAACGGCAAATGCTTGGATCTTATCACTTCTGTATAGGAATAAATAAACACCGATAGCATAAATTCTTAAGCCATGTCCACCACGTTACATGTCGCCAAAGATATTCCCAGCTTTGCCCTGCTTTAGCCTTCGCATTCGTTGCATTGATGTATACGTTCAGAGGTAGCCATGTTTTCGAATGTTGGCCATTATTGTTAATGCACGCCAAAACAATTATCCCTCTGTCCGAGTGCAAGTATTCATAATAACGTAGAATTGTGCATTTGCTGCTTGGATATTCTGTTGTGCTGTTTGGAAGGCCCGGGAATAATTTCTCTGCATCACAATGATGTTCGTGGTGCATATCTGCAGGAAACTGCCTCTCTAAATCTAAGGCCTCTTCCGGCGGTGATGGCGATAGGTTGTCTTCGAGAGTCATGTTTGAATAGTAGGAATGCAGTTTTCGGTTGCTGTAAGAGCTGAGAAGTCAACCGCTTTATGTTATTATTCATGTCTTGGTCTGCTTATGTGATGGACACAGCATGGAGAGAGGACTTTCAATATGTTGCAGTGATAACTAGATACATTGATATCGCTCCGCCTCAGGCAACGCAGAACATCGATTCTCCATCCAGTTATTCCGCTCTCCACCATATCTTTTCTCGTACGATTGGTTTGATACAGATATAAAGCTTTGTACGCTAGAATAGTACACCTGCAAGAACAACTTGCTCTAATATAGAAATCATAGCGCGAATTGATCTTCAATATCAACCGGTCTCCTGCACCTTCATTCTCATTGTCGTCAACACCATCTATTATGTAGCATTGAGTAATCAAGATCCTAGTCACTTTGACAGCTTTCTTGCGAGTAAGGATGTGCCGGTTACTATAAATACTCCGAATCATCCTTCCGTGGGGCACTTGAAGAAATATGTTCATTCTGTTTTCTAATCATGGATCCAACCATGCAAGAGTGTGATCCCGAGCTGTGGCCCTTCTTAGAAAAAATCGAGTCTATCGAGATAACGAACGATGCAGACATAGAGACATGCAGAAAGAAAGCAGATGTGATTAACGCGCAACGTGTCGTGCAGGAATACCAGGAACGCTATACCGATGCAAAACTGATGCACTTTGAACTGACATTTGAGCGAGATGGGTACAGCACAATTATTTCGGTTTTCCGTCCGTCGGGTGAGGCTCCATCTGGTGAGGCTCCATTTGGTGGTCGACCATGCATATACTATATACACGGGGGGGGATTCACAGTAGGTAACCGATTCACTGGTATCAGCACTATTTTCCCGATGATACACGACTTCGATGCCATCTGTGTGTCTATTGAGTATCGTCTTGCCCCGGAACATCCGGCTCCAGCAGCATTGGAAGACTGCCATCACGGGCTAATGGAACTGTGGAAGCGACGAGAGTCCCTGAACATCAATCCTGACCAACTGGTTCTTGTCGGACGTTCTGCTGGTGCATGCCTGGCTGTTGGAGTTGCACTTTCAGTTCGTGACAGCTGTGAAAAGGACAAACCACAGATATGTGGTCAGATACTTTCCTTTCCTATGCTTGACAATAAAAGCGACACGGACTCTTGCAAGAAATTCCAAAATTCACCGGCCTGGTCGTCGCGCAATAACATACTCGCGTGGAAATATTACCTTGGGGACAAGGGTGAGCAGATTTCCACCGTGCCTGGAACAGCAGGTATTGGAGATCTCACCAACCTTCCTCCAACTCTGCTGGACATCGGAAAGGTAGACGTTCTACACGACGCTGGATGCGAATTCGGCGACAAGCTTAAAGAAGCTGGAAATCAGGTCACAATAAAGGTATGGGACGGCTATCACTGCTTTGATGGTGGAGCTGGAAGAACGACAAAAATTGGCCAAAAAATCGAAACGTGTCGCTTGCGGTGGCTGAAGACGCTTTGGAAGATGTATTGTTAGTGATGGCTACAAATGTATATCCACATTCGGTTTTTTGGAGGGAAGTGTTTGTATTGGGGATGCAGGGAGCGGATGGGGAAGGTACCGATATTGAATCTTTGAGGTAACAGCCATGATCCCAGTGGCAGTGTAAATAATTATTTAAAGAGCCTTACAAAATAGTACATGTACGAGAATAAACGGCAAATAATTGTTCACTTATCCTTCGCAAACAGCGCAATTTCACAGTCCACTAAACATGCCTCCAAGTCTTTCAGGGAATGTTTGAGGTCGAGGATGTGAGAGGGAGACGTCAGCAATGATGGGATCTTGGTTGGATGTCATCTTGAAAGAGTACGCTCGGTGAGGTAGAAAGATGGAGTGAAG
>JAMAFX010000374.1:0-17166 GCA_023625875.1 Trichocomaceae sp. PYS4502 | reverse complement strand
GGGAATGGGCAGGAACCATGACAGAGGTCATGGCCTGCGGCCGTTAAATAGATACACACACACACACACACACACACCTACAACCTCCTCTCAGAGTCTCAGCTCTGTACCTAGGTAACTCGAGTGTCGAGAGTCGAGACTATATAAAATACAGCAGCCATAGTTACCTTGACCTAGGGAGATTCTTAGACTCGCCTGCCATAATCCATTGCTGACTCTGAGTGGCCCCACCATGCTCCTTTGGTCCTAGTCGCAGTGCGAGTTGGCAGTGGGCCAGTCGATGCCCAAAGCTGCGTGCGCATTACGGCCCAACACCCAGAGTTATGATACAACCATGATCATCATGATATGTACGATGTAGGAGGGAGAATTGCAATTTTCACTGAATTTTTCTGTTGCCATGTTGTCCTTTTCGCATTGGATCTACTTGCTTGTGTCTGTCTGACCTCGTCAGCCTGTCCGGTCCGACCTCGCTCTTTCTCACCTCAAATGGCAAATGCACACATATTGCGAGGCAGCGGCACATCCCATTAAGTGAAATCGTGTCCTCCGCGAAGCACACTAGTTAGTACCGTGGGATTGTGCATTTATCGTGCAGTTTTGTTTGTTTGGGCGACGTGTGAGCCCTGTGACTCTCAGATAATTAGACTTATTTAACGTTTTTTTTTTTGGCGAGCAGAGAAGAGCAGGGTAGACGGTGACAATACGTAATAATAGTACATGCAGATAATATACGGCCTGAGGCCACTGGCCACTAAGGCACCTTGATAGCAGCAAATAATCGATCCGTTACATTGTTATTCTGTCCAGCTGACGGAGCAGTCGTAGATAGTGATACCGAGAGAAAGGGCTGGTTTCTTCACGAGCCCTTTTAAGGCTCTTCGAGTCTTAGTAAGTACTAAGAAGAGGCTTCCGGCTCGGCTAAACTTCGATCAAATAATCCCCAAGTCTACCTACCCTTGCCCTCCACTGAGCACTCACGTCTAGGAAGTAGAAGTAAGGGCGCGGCAGGTGATTGGCTGTGCGGTGTGTAATCGGCAAGCATGAAATAATAACACTATAACAGTCGTGGCACCAGATGGCAGATACAGGAGTAGCAACAACCGGTGCAGCCCAAAGAATCGCGCGGCCAGCCCAAGACGCAAAAAGTTTGCCCAACCACGCAGCGAATCCACCCAGGCCGCCCACAACCCATCGTGCCTTCCTTCTTTCAGTTTCGCCCCCCCCTCCCCTCCTTCCCCGTGCGCCTGCCTGCCTGCCTGTTTGCCTTCCTTCCTTTTCTGCCTTATCTTCATCGTCGCCTTCTTCTCTTCTTCTTCTTCTTCTTCTCTTTCGCTCCTCCTCCTCCTCCTCCTCTTCTTCCTCTTCTTCCTCTTCTCTCCTACACTTGGCCATCTCCCCCCACGGCCTCATTGTATCACTCAGAGGTGGAAATCTGTGCTGAGATTCGGGAATACAGGGACTACTACTGCCGTTGTTTGCCCGCAAGGATTCTCTCTCTTTTCTTTCCATTTTGATCCCTTCTGGTTCTGGATCTGTCCGCCTTGCTTCTTGTCTCGGTTAATGTGCCAGACTGCAACTGATTAATATCCTCTCGTTCGTGGAACTCCTCAGCTCTCGCTCCCGTTGATTGCCGCCCACGGCTGCTTGACTCTCCGAGGAATTATTGTTGTCGCCCGGACATTTTGTGCCTGTGTGACTAGCCCGTGGATTCCTTTGGATTTCTTTGCCTGGACTGGGACTTCCTCCTTACCGCGGATTGATTGCTTTCTACCACGGTTTACTTTGTGCCAACCATACCCAACTGCCCACAGGACTTCAAGCCGGGAAACTCCAATTTGATAATACATTTCCTGATTTATTGCCCCTGGCCAGAATACCTTAGCCGGAATACCTTAACCCAAGGACTTTTCTCTACCCTCACGTGGCCTTGCAATACGCAGTTCTGCTTTTACTATTTTTTCTTCGTTTCTTAAGCCATGACTGGACGAGCCTTTGAGCGCCCGGAGCGCCACAATGAATATTTCATTCCGGGAGATGGAATCAGCCGAGAAGTCATCCAGGCCGATATCTGCAGATACTTGGGAAATGATGCTCTCGTAAAACCTGGAACACATCAAGTTCGTTCTCAATCCCAGCCGCCTATCTGCGTAGAAAATGATATATGCCCTCGTACCATTCCACTAACACCTTGCTGTAGGGCCGCTCAGGCTATTTGATACGTGCTTATCGGAATCTCACTTCAGTAAGCTCCTTCTCTTTCCTCAAAAGTTGTCAGAGTATATTCAGCCGTGATGAATGATGGAAGCTGATATCTTTGCTCTTCCTCAGGAAATGATTGCCGACCTCAAAGCCGACTCCGCTCGATGGGAACAAGAGGTCGAACGCAGAGCTAACATGGGTTATTCAAGAGGTACTTATGTTCAAGACGTGCGTAGGTCCCGAAGCCCTAACGAGCTTTCAGGGAGCTATGTGTCGCCAGCCCACGAGCTCCGTCAACAGGGCGGCCCATCGCCACCAACATATGCTGCTGCACCAGCCCCATATGTTGACCCCTATGCACAACAGCAGCCACAGTATGGAGCACCTTCAGGTCAGGCATATGCCACGCCTTCGTATTCCACCTCACAATCTCCTGGATATGGACAAAATCCGTATGCATCACCCCCACAGCAAAACCCTTATTCAGGCCCAGGTCAAGGTCAGACACCTATATCAGCACCGGATGTTCATCAACCTTCATACACTTACAGTAGTAATCCTGGATACCCCTATGAACGGGGAAATGCCGCTCCCCGATACCCGGGAGCCGGCTATGATAATGAGCCTGAATACTCTCCTGTCACCTCTGGTATGGGTTATCCTGCTGCCACTGCCCCTTCGGATACCCGTTTAGGAATGGATCCGAGATACACCCCAGAGGCTGCTTATCCTGGACCTGACCACAGACCAGGGGCCAGCCGGCCACAACAGAACAGAGATCCTCATCGGCGCCCGCGTTAAATTTGAAAAGAAAAGGAGAAAAAAAAAACAACCACATTCGCTCCTCTAGCGGGATGGGCCCTCTGGAAAAATATTGCCAAGTATTTCTGGCGGCCATTGTGACATTTTTTGCAAACAAATCAGCCTTTTTCTCTTTTTTGATCTTTCTTTCCTACCTGGGTTATGAAATGGGAACAGTCCAGGATAAAAGGAGTGTGCCATCTTTCAGCCGGATGCTCTTGGAATATACCCTGTACATTGGGCCAACCAACCGCGCTATTTTCAATTCTTTTTCGAAAAGAATGCTTTTTTTTAAATGCTATTTCAAATTGGATGGGTACATGGTGTCATCGGAGTCAATAACTTTGCGGTATACAGGTCGAGGTTGAACAGTTGCGGTGATGAAGAAACGCATCTTAGGAGCTTTTTTTGCAGGGGAGTGGAAGCTCTGAGGAGATAATGATGAAAACAATGACAGACTTTCGGTTATTATGAGATTGACTGAATGTCGTCTATAATGGGGTTCACGAAAAGGCGGCCATCTGCTGTTACTTGTGTGATGATTAGGCGTGCATTTATTCTCCATTCTTGTCGTTGCTGCTGTTGTACAGAGAACTCGGAATTTTGGTTGGCTGCTGTTTCGGTTTCGCACTCGATCTCGAGAAGGACACGAGCCGAATAGCTTTGCGTTTCTCCGTGGGTTGCACCGACCGGGAGCTTTCAAAAGGTTCTCTGTATGTGTGTTCCCTGCAAGAGCTGGGATTCGATGTTGTAGATAACTTGCATTACAGGCGTTCGATCTGTTACTGATATAATTGAATTTGTACTTGCCTCATCTTCATCTTAGCCTTGCTCTCATTGATCTCATTTTCATTACCTGGTGTTTTGATACACCGATTCAGTCCACATCCATGACTCGTTCGGTTGATTGAAGGCCACTCGACTTCCACATGTCTTCGATATGACCCTATATATCTTTGACTCGGGCTCGCTTCCCTTCTTAACCCACCCAATTTGATGCTAGGACTGAATTCCTGCAACTTAGAAAGGCCCTTCCTATTTCGACACCCCTGGTTTGAAAAGCGACTGTCCAAATCTGACGCCCCATGCCGGATAGTTAGTGTTTTGCTGGTGCTCTCCCAACTCATTTCATCTGAGCCGAATTTCAGTCATCTGCATCTCACCTCCTATGCAAGTTAATCGACCTACGGTCCCCTATCCCTCCATTTCATTTGCAGCTTGCTCATAAAGCGCGGTAATCTCCACTTCTTTCCTTTCATATCGCCACTATCCATCTACTTTTTGCGTTTCAGGAGACCTTGGGAATAAAGACAAGTCACATACCAGCTAAGAACACAGAGAAGCAACGACGAAAGAACAGAGATGAGCAAAATGGCAGCACCGACAGCACAGCTTGGTATTCTTCAGGAACCATCAGAATTCCCGTCCTTCTCTAATGGGGACGTTTTGATCACTATTCCTCCCAGCGATATCTACAAACTGCACTCCGACGTTCTCAAACGTTGCTCACCAAAGTATTTGAAAGCTCTCCTGGCACCAAAATATGCCGCACAACTGACCAAAGCTGCTGTGAGTAGCGGCTGCTACACTCGCTTCAAACTTGCGCTGGAGTACTCCGAAGAACACTCAAACGGGGTTCTGCAAAGAAAGGTGGGCATGTGGGCCCTCACAGGCATGCTGATTATTTTCTTCTAGCCTTTTTTTTGATTGCTCATATCCTGCATTTGTGGCACTCTCGACATACTAATGATTGCGAATCGTCGGTGATGCAAAAACCTACAGGAGGTAGATAAATTTGGCCGCACCGCTACAGAGACAAATCCCCGTGCATTACTTAGCAATATCTACAATGCATCCATTCCTACATATGCACCAGAATGCTGGAGAAACTTACTCGGCGCGTTTTACAACATTGAGCCAGATCTGAGTGGTGCTGCCTTCACGACAGTGCTGGAGAAAAGCGTCCGACTGATGGACACAGCAGACAGTATCGGTGCAACGGCTGCGGTGCGTGCGTATGTCGACAATTCCCTCATGCGGCAAGGTCAGATGCTTTACCGTGCTGTCCTGGCAAATCCTGTTTCATGGGGGAATCTTGCCATAAGGATTCAATCCCCGGCGATCTTCAATGATGCTGTCATACATGTGGTCGGTAGATGGAACGCTATGAAAAAGAAGGAAAAAAGGAGCATGAATCCGCAATTCCGCGCCGTTTGCGAACAAAAGGCCACAGAATTGTACAAAATCAAGGGCGCCATTGAAATGCGCATCACCGGACATATCCCTAAATCTTGCTGGCGGCAGGAAGGCAGAGAATCGACTGCACGGGTGAGTTATGCGAACGACGTGTACATGTGGATGGCCATCTCCATTTATTCCCGGTGGTTCTTTCAGGTCACTGGCATCGAGCGCCGTGGACGAGATGGCCCTGATGGCGGCGCAGCTCTTTACAGGGCCATCCATGAAGCCGGGTCTTCATATCTCAATATCCAGGACTACATCAATTTCCATAACATCTGTCCCATGTCAAAAAAGGCGCGTACCATTCTATACGGCAAGGTCCGGCATATGAAATACGAAGTTCGCGATTACGTCAAAAGCTTGATGGTAAATAAGTCACAACTTGACCTCAAAGGGGGAGTGGGAGTCGACCATCTCTTGTGTACAGAAATGACGTCGGCGGATCTCCCATGGAATAGGGCAGATTCTGATATGCTCATACCTTCTGAATTGTCAGATGATGATACTGAAGGAGAGGACGAACAAGAAGGAGATATCCCAAGCGAAGGGGGTATTCCACCAAATGTCCCTGGTCTTCCGTTGTTTTGCACAGAAATTCGTTCATAAGGAATCAAACAAACCGTGATTACAGTTATGGGCGCATTAAGACGGGCGAAATGCTGAAATTGTCATACATGAGATACCTATCTTCGCGATGTTCTGTTTTCTCTCGTCGTTTCGTGTTTCCGTGCTAGTCTGTACCGTTCCTTCAGTTTTGATGATATTTTATTTTCGAAACATAGGAAAAGGGCGAGTTTTGCAGTGTTTAGTATGCAACTATCCGATAGAAATAAAAAAAGATTTGAATGCTGCGAAGTTGATCCACTTCTATATATGTACAAAATTCAACTCCTCGAAACAATTTTAATAAGAAAGAACGACCGACAAATGAGAATACTCAAATCAGTAGGGAATATGGGTTATGGGAATTGTCGTTGCAATCCGCGTAGAGATCAATCAATGCATCGTTCGTCTGAGAGTGACTCCCCCATATTCCGGATGTCTCTGGTGATATCTTATCGTATAGTGCAGCAAAAGTAGGACGAATTGACATTATTCGCTTATTCATCGTCAAATCCTTTAGGGATCACACGAGGTCCCTTGGGGACTACCACGTAGAGAAATGTTAGCTAATACGAATACGACTTCAAGAGCGCAAGCGGCAAGAGTAAAGAACGAACTTGGATATGTCAGAGGGATTGGCTCCGGATCGACATCACCAAAGTAGCGGCGAATAGGAGGCAGCGTGACGAGAGCGACGGGGCCCAAAGATCCAAGAAAAACAGAGTAAAAAATAGCAGGCTTTTCGTGAGACGCCCAGCGAAGGTATCGCAATGGCTGTGCCCAGAACTGTGGTGCAGACATGGTTGAGGCGTATTTTTTTCCCGGAAATGTCGGCGAAAGGGAATTCAAATCGGCACGGCAGGAATTGGTCCAAGTCGGACAGTCTAGCGGGGTATGGAAAGACCGTCTAGAGCTGTGTACGCAAGAAGACGATGTGTTGCCAGCTGCTGGAGTGGTGTTTGGGCGGGTTGTGGACGATGCCTTAGGAGTTGAGGTTATCGCAATCCGGCGTCCGCACTAGCGCGGCATGTGGTTCGCCGAAGTCTTGGCACGCCGGAGCAACACGTCGCCCGAACTAAACTTATATGCAAAGCAAACTGTCGCAAAAGGTCGACGACATACATCTCCCCCAGGCCATTCGTTTCTATATTTTCCAATCTGGGATTCCTCCTAGACAATCCCTGAATATCCAGCCCGCCTTGCGCGGAGGGCCTGCTTTCACAATGAGGTCGTTTTTTTCTTTTCTCTTACTTGGCTTCTGGGGAGCTTGTGTCCATGCACTGAGTAGCTCGGGATCCCGCTTGCTCGTTGTGCTGGAAGACGACAAGAGCTCCTATTCGAACCTGTGGGCGGATCTGGAAGGTGAGTCCATGTCAATTCTTTAGTCTTGGGGTTATTCTCCCCCCGAGAGAAACTGAATATGAAGGCAAATATACTAATGTGCCGTCACTTTGATAGCCCGAGGCTACGACATCACTTTTGAGTCGCCCAAAAGTGACGGGTTGTCTTTATTCACTCACGGAGAGAAATCGTTCGACCATCTTTTGATCCTCCCAACGAAGTCCAAGGGTCAGTGGCAGATATTCGAATGTCAATTGCCGTGTTCTAACTTGCTGAAAAGGCCTCGGTCCCGCACTGGCGCCGAAGGTATTGCTTGACTTCATCAATGACGAGGGCAACATTCTGCTTGCCCTCTCTGGCAAGTCTTCTACTCCTAGCGCAATCAGCTCCCTCCTCCTCGAAATGGACCTGCATATCTCGCCCGATCGGTCGTCAATCGTGGTCGATCACTTCAATTACGATACTCTTTCTGCCACAGACAAGCACGATGTTCTGCTCCTGCCCCTCCCCAATCCCGCCAGGCCGGACGTGAAATCATTTTTCTGGGGTGAAGGCGTACTGGCACTCCCACGACCGGTGGGTCAATCACTGGGTAACGCCAGCCCTCTTCTTGCTCCCATTGTGCGGGCTCCCGAGACCGCCTACAGCTATAACATCAAGGACGACACGGCCTCCGTTGAGGAAAGCTTTGCGACAGGCTCGCAGTTGGCATTGGTGTCAACAATGCAAGCTAGGAACTCTGCTCGGTTTACCGTCCTCGGATCCGCAGAGGCTCTAGAGGATAAATGGTTCTCTGCGTCTGTGAAATCGCCAGGCGCCAAAGCAGCTGTCACTCCTGCGAACCGAGAATTCGCCAAGCAGCTCACGGGCTGGACTTTCCAGGAGCTCGGCGTTCTGCGGGTTGGAAAGATTGAGCATTACCTTATCGACAAGGACGGTAACATTGAAGGCGAGGTTAACCCGTCCATCTATCGAATTAAGAATGACGTTGTAAGTTATACTTCGTGCAATGCCCCAGTTTCATTGGTAACCTCTAACACTTCTGTTTAACTACAGGCCTTCAATATTGAACTGTCTGAATATGAGTTCGACAAGTGGGTGCCCTTCGAAGTCCCCTCCACAGACGATATTCAGCTCGAGTTTACCATGTTGTCTCCGTGGCACCGTCTGAACCTGCAACCCAAGGCTCGCACTCAGAACAGCACTATTTACGTGGTAACATTCACAACACCCGACCAACACGGCATTTTCTCATTCCGAGTCAATTACAACCGTCCCTTCCTGACCAACGTCGAAGAGAAACACGAAGTTACTGTCCGCCACTTTGCGCACGATGAGTACCCACGCAGCTGGAGCATCAGGGGAGGCTGGGTCTGGATCGTCGGTCTTTGGGCCGTCATTGGCGGATTCCTTGCGTTTGTGCTTGTGTGGCTTTATTCTGCTCCGGTACCCAGTGCGGAAGCAAATACTATTAAAAAAGGGAAATAGAGGAGCTCCTTTATAACCAATCTATATTAAACAATATGATGGCGGGGCAAAGTTTATATGCATTTATGAAAAGGGTAAATTGTATTGATTTCAGGTTATGCTCTGATGAGCCCGGATTATGCTGCCATCTTTTTCTTCACGACGAATCAATGTATATTACACTCCAATCTGAAACGTATTCATCCGGGCTTGTTGGATCAACTGCTTTCAGCTTTCGGCGACATAGAATCCATTAATACCTGGGTATCATTTCGTTGTTTGCAAATCGTGAGTATAGTTATACTGACATGGTAAAGAAAATGCAGTGTCACTGTGTAGAGGGGATATAGCATTCATTCGACAATAAACTCCGTCCCATGCGAGTTTTCTATATTACAGAAAAAGTAGATACATAAATACAAGCGGACTTCCCGGAAAGCCTTCACGGACTCGCCGCGCCAAAAGTAGTCATTCCTGATAAACTATAAGCCCCGGGTCTTCTCAGGATCCATCTGGACCTCATCCCCGCTAATTTCCTTGACCGAGGTAAACGCTGGTTTGCCAGCGTATAGTTGCTGCTGAGGCTGTTGTTGGGATTGCCCGCCTTCAAGTTCTCTCGAAACTGAGATTGGGGCATTTCCACGAAAGCGTTTGCGCATGTCAACCAGGCCACGTCTGTTTATCAAAAGGGAAAAATATCAGTATCGATCATCCGGCAATTGAATTCTCAGGGTGATGTGATGTGGAAAAGTATGGGATGGTCACGGACTTGCAATCCCCGAGGGCTTTCATTAATTGTTGGCATCGTGTGGGTAGGTCGTCGGAGAGAGGTGGTCGAAGGCAGTCATTGGGCGCATTCCGCTGGACCATGATACAGTCTGATTCCTGGAGACATTGCGCCAGCGCAGTCCCTACGAAGATGGTATGATTTAGCGACTGTATCTTTATTGTCTCGACGAGGTGGAAGCATTCGCCTCAATTCACTTGAATGGGCATGAACAAAATACGAATAATCTCTGAGGACTTACTGATATCCCTGCAGGAACTCGGCATGGCGTAACTGATGTATGGTTGTGTATTTCTCGTTGTTGATGCAGTCAGTCCATGCCGACTTTCTTCGGCGAATCTGGAAGCAGAAGCCGTCCTTACCCGAAAAGGCTTAGTGCAGTGGGTCATAGAACAACAGACATGATTGGCCAAGATGTACCAGCTGTCGACGTAGTGCATAATCACATGCATTCGTTGATCGTTCGACGTCAACGCTTCCACCTGCACAACAATGCATAATAACACTGTGTATCAGGACAGGATCCCATGTTGGAGACGAGTTGACTTGCCAGCTTTTTAAATATCTCTATTGGGTCTACAGATGACTTAAATATCTAGCCTTTTGGTCATTTTCTTCTTTGGAATCTCCACAATGCCGCGGCTGCCTTTTCTTGGGAGGCTTTTCTGGTAAGTAAACCCACGACGACCAGCCAGGCTTATAGTAGTAATGCTGTGTTTGGAAACATATTATTTCCGAGTATCTCACACTTATCAGGACCGAGTATCTTGCTCTCTTTGCCTCTCTGACATTAGTGTTCTCTGAAGGGCTGCTGAGATTGATCACACTCTGTCTTCGTATGCGAACAACGCCTTCCCAATTCAAGATCGTGCAGCTAACCTTTAATTAGCTGAACCTGTGATCCGATTCTTCTACCAGCAATCGAAGGCCTTGTTTAATATGTTAGCGTCTTCGCAGACTAGGGGTGCTCGTTCCAAACACAAGAGCCTAGCGGAAGCCATTGCGCAGACTGTGGACTTTGCTGACCTCTGCTCTTTGTTTGGATATGAAACGGAGGAACACATTGTACAAACCAAAGATGGTTACCTCCTCGGACTCCACCGGCTTCCTTATCGCCGTGGGGAAGAAGAAGAATATGTCAATGGTGACAAGGCGGGCGTGCGCAAGAAAGTCGTCTACCTCCACCATGGTTTGCTCATGAACAGTGAGGTCTGGGTGTGCCTTACCGACGAGCAGCGATGCTTACCTTTCCAGCTTGTTGAACGAGGGTACGATGTGTGGCTGGGAAACAACCGCGGCAACAAATATTCCAAAAAGTCTACAAAATCGTCGCCAGCCTCTACTGATTTTTGGAATTTTTCAATCGACGAGTTCGCATTCTACGACATTCCGGATAGCATCGAATATATTCTAGAGGTCACTCAGCAGCCGTCTCTGTCCTACATTGGATTTTCGCAGGGAACTGCCCAGGCGTTTGCAGCACTGTCTATTCACTCAACTTTGAATCAGAAAGTTGACGTATTCGTTGCTCTAGCGCCAGCGATGTCTCCAGCAGGACTGTACAACGGCATCGTCGACGCATTAATGAAAGCGTCGCCACACGTTGTTTTTCTCGCCTTTGGACGCAGGAGTATTCTCAGCTCTACTGCGATGTGGCAAGCTATTCTCTATCCGCCAATATTTGTGCGAATCATTGACATTTCCCTGAGAATGCTCTTCAATTGGAACGGAGACAATATTGCGCAGAATCAAAAACTAGCAGCATATCCTCATTTGTACTCGTTCACCAGCACAAAGTCCGTCGTTCATTGGTTTCAGATTATTCGCAACAAGGCCTTTCAGATGTATGACGACGAAGTAGGCGGGCCGCTAGCAGTCGGTAATAATAGTCGCTACTATAAGCCCGTTAGATACCCTACCAGAAACATCAGATCCCCCATAGTTCTGATATATGGCGGAAGCGACAGCCTTGTGGATATTGGTGTCATGCTCCGCGAACTACCGCAGCGAACCACCGTGAGAGAAATTCCCAAGTATGAACATCTTGACTTCCTCTGGGCCGCGGATGTCGATAAACTCGTTTTCCATCATGTTTATGAGGCTCTTGAACGGCATGCCGGCGGTGACTCGACAGTCAACTTTCCACTTCAAATTACAGGTCCCGAAAGACAGTCTTCCAAC
Source organism: Trichocomaceae sp. PYS4502 (assembly GCA_023625875.1). NCBI lineage: Eukaryota > Fungi > Ascomycota > Eurotiomycetes > Eurotiales > Trichocomaceae > Trichocomaceae sp. PYS4502. The sequence continues at coordinate 5,543 of JAMAFX010000374.1, read as the reverse complement.
GGAAACCAATTATTCTTCCGTCAATCCAAATCTGAGGTATTACGGTATGCACTTGCGAAAGATATCATCCACAGACAAGTTTCACTAACTTTCAGTAATAGCACATACTCGCCTAATGAACTAATGTATGGGGAAGAGGATTGGCGCATTGACCCAAGCAAGGCACCGGAAGATATTGATCTCGATACGCCTCCGTGAATAGTCTTACAGGAACAAACTGTTTTTTTTAGCGTTGTTGAAATTGTCTTCACTAAGTATATACTCCGAATGACCTATAGGTCTGGTTGCCTTGAGATTTTCCAAGCCAACATTCACACGTGATACCCATGCGCGGCCTATTACCAGCAATGTACATATTCGACCACCTTTCAGCAAATAGATATATGGTTTCTTTAAAGGCAATCCAAGACATGTCAAAGTCAAAACGGTCTAATGCTTGCTAACACTCCGATACTTGCTCGACGTCGTACCTTCTCTGCCGCCGGGTTGATGAGCAGCATGGGGATGATCATCGTGTCTGGCGGCGGCGCGATTCGGGGGACTCGGCCCACGCTCGTCGGCGCGCTTCTGTGCTTCTTCTCTGCGCACTGTATTCTCAAAGTCGTCGATGGGACGATCGTCGTCGAGGACACGACCGAAGGCTTTCTTGGGCACTGGATGGTCCTCGATTGGCTTCGACGGGAGGACGTGGGATTGTTTCGGCATGTTGGTTGGTTGAGGCTTAGCGGTAGATGACTAGATATATTTTCCCTTTCCTTCTGTACTTTCTCGATCAATTTGAACGAATGGAGTATAATTTGCTAGACTTGCTGTCAACCAGCTTCAATGACTTTTATCGGCTGAGTGGATGGACGTCGATGGCAAACGATACGTGATGGCATCATGATGCAATATGGTGAACACTGGGCGAACGTTTTTGGTATCAATTATTGTTTCTCTCTCTGAATTCAAGCATACGAGATCCATTAGACAACAAGAAAGGAAAAGAAAGAAAAAAAGACTTTCCCACAGCGACGGGCGATAAATGGTCATAGTCTGAAAGCAGTGGTGGTACCTAGGTAGTGCCGAGTGCATAGGTATGCGGGTAAAGACGAACAAACCCTAACTTCCAGTAAAGAGGCGTGGTTGAGCTGACCACTGGATATTGAATTCCTAGCCTAGCAGATATGTAGGCATCTAACACCTGGTTGCATTCAGTAGCTTGATCCCCATTTTCAGGAAGAGTCGGATCTGAGAATAAAACCGTCCATCTCATACATAGTCCTGTATCGCGGAACTCGGTGTATCTGTACATCCAACATGTAGGAATTAGGGCTAGCTGCATTGGGTTGCCTATTAGGGCAATCCCAGGTGTGCACATTCCTGTCCCTGCAGGCAGATAACCTGATACATCCCAATTGACGAATGAGAACGTCGTTTTCAGCACGTGATCACTATATCTATATCCCTGCATTTTTTGGGTAAACTCTCCGCCTTTTCTTTTCTTTTCTTTTTTCATAAGAAATGCAGAGGATAATTGATCTGGTTGCCTGAGGCCGCAAACTCGCGAGCCTGAGGAACGAAAGTTCAAGGTATAGCTCGGCCAGCCAATCACAGCGCGCGATTCTCCGCATGCTTCCTTCCTCCTCATTCGATCGCCCTCGCAATTTTTTTTCATCTCGTTCGTTCTGTTCTCGTCATCGTCTCAAAAATTTAGGACGTCGGTCGCCTAGGGCAAGGATCTAAGAAATTCGTTTTTGCCTTCAATAACCATGCAACTGGAAATAATACCATTTCGCCATGAAGTTCGCCAAGTATGTTTGATTCCTTATTACCACCGAGGCTATAAACTAGCTAAATACCGCTCCGATTGCGCCTCTTCTCATTTATTCCAGTTTCACGAACAAAGAGGCAACTAACAAGATATTCCCAATTGCAGAGAGCTCAACGATGAATTGGTTCCCGAATGGCGTGCAAAATACTTGAATTATAAGGTAAGGGCCCTTCTCGCACGTGGCGTGCTATAGTTACTAGTTAGTAGTATGCAGTTATGCATGATGATAACCATGCTGCTTGCAATCTAGCTCGGGAAGAAGAAAATCAAAGCCATTCAGAAAGCGCTTCAAAAAGCAAACAGAACTCCAATACGCCGCCAAGATACCTTCCAGTATACCCCTTCTCAGCAGCTACCGCCCAATACCTCAACATCCGTCACACGATTTCCCTTGGATTACAATGGATCGCCTTCTCGTAAAGATGCGGCCCGTGTTTTTGAGCAGCGTCCGCTTAAGACCCCCGGGTCACGTTTCTCAAATGTGGTTGGAAGCTATGGCAGCATAACAACTGAGCCTGGCCACAAGGAGTCCACACATCTGCCTAACCTTGAGCTGCCGTCTCCTGCCATTTCTCCTCTGGCCCAGTACGATAGCTCCTTGAAGAAGAACAAGGAGCAGCAGCAGGCTTCACCGGCATTCAATGGATCAGCTTCCCCAGTGCTCCAACGGCCTCCTGGCCGTCCTCAACGAATAGCATCGTCGCCGTTGCTCACAAGGGGTGGACATCCGGCTTCAGGGAGGATTGATGCAGCCGGCGATGGGTACTCGAAGACAACGAATTTCCTTAAAAGGGTATTCACAAATAGTGACATGGATTCTCCGGGCAAAAGCTACCAAGCCACTGTTTCTAGTGAGATCACGAAGAGAGAAGACGAATTCTTTGATTTCTTGGACTCTGAGTTGGACAAGATTGAGACATTCTACAAGCAGAAAGAGGTAGAAGCAACAGAGCGCCTTCAGGCACTTCGTCGACAGCTACACATGATGAGAGATCAGAGAACCGCAGAAATGCGTAATGCAGAGCCGGCGCGGTCTACAGACTCAAATGGAAATTTGAACGGGAACTATCTCAGTGTGATCCCAAAAACAAAATGGACACAGGCTATTGCTGGGAAGCATCACTTTGGGAAAAATTCTCGTGCTCTGGCAAATCTACAAACCCCGCAAGCACCTGTCGCAATGGATGGGCAATTCATAGCTGACTGGCGAGACTTTGTTCGCCGACCAGAATCGCTCCATGTACCCTACCGAACTGCAAAACGGAAACTCAAGCTAGCTCTGCAGGAATATTACCGTGGTCTGGAATTGCTGAAGGCATATGCATACCTCAACCGCAAGGCTTTTCGAAAGATCAATAAGAAATATGATAAGACAGTCGATGTGCGGCCTACTTTACGGTACATGTCTGAGAAAGTCAACAAAGCTTATTTTGTGCAAAGCGAGGTTCTTGAAGCGCACATGGTGGTAGTTGAAGACCTTTATTCTCGCTACTTCGAGAGAGGGAATCGGAAGATTGCCGTCACTAAACTTCGCGGAAAGCAACGCCCCGATGACCATTCGCCAAGCACTTTTCGAATAGGCTTGCTTCTTGCTGCTGGAATCGTTAGTTGTATTCAAGGCCTAAAACTAGCCATCGGATTACTGGATGACGCAGACAGCGTAGTGAAAATGCAGACTTCTTATCTGTTGCAGGTATGTGTATCCCACAGACTTTTCTTCAGAGAGACTCTCCTCGTTACGCATATAAAGGCTAATTTGATTATAGATTTACGGGGGATATTTCTTAATTGTTTTCCACTGCATGCTGTTCTGCCTGGACTGTATGGTTTGGACCAGGGCAAAAATTAACTATGCTTTCGTCTTTGAATATGATAGTCGCCACACTCTCGATTGGCGACAATTGACTGAGGTACGTTTGTTATTATAGCAAGGATGATCAACAACTAATCGTGTTTAGATACCTTCTGTTTTCTTCCTGCTTCTAGGGCTCTTCATGTGGCTTAATTTTGCCTATGTTGACTCGATGTTTTTATACCATCCGGTGTTATTGATTTTTGTTACGGTGTTGATTCTTTTCCTTCCGCTCAAAGTATTTTATCACCACAGCCGAGTCTGGTGGGCTTTTTCAAATGTACGTTGCTATATTTTCTTTCAACCTCTGCCAGTCTTCGGATATGGGCCAACTAACATAACGATAGTGGCGCCTCTTACTTGCCGGTTTATATCCCGTAGAATTCCGAGATTTCTTTCTCGGAGATATGTACTGTTCCCAGACGTACGCCATGGGGGTAAGTCATGTATATCCCTTTCGATTGAACTGCAGCTAACGTGCATTCATAGAATATTGAGCTGTTCTTCTGTCTCTATGCCAATTATTGGAACAATCCCCCAACTTGCAACTCTAGCCATTCTAGGCTACTAGGTTTTTTCACGACTTTGCCATCAATCTGGCGTGGTCTGCAGTGCGTTCGTCGATATCGTGACACGAAGAATGCCTTTCCTCATCTGGTCAATTTTGGAAAGTACACCTGCGGCATTTTGTATTACATGACCCTGAGTTTCTACCGTATCGATCGAGATACCCACTACCAAATATTGTTCATCATCTTCGCTTTTATCAACGCAGCGTATTGCTCAATCTGGGATGTGGCTATGGATTGGAGTTTGGGAAATATTTATGCACCTCATAAACTCTTACGTGACGTCTTGGCCTTCCGCAATGCTTGGTATTACTACGTGGCGATCGTGATCGACGTGATGATCCGTTTTAATTGGATATTTTATGCAATTTTCGCCAACCAAATCCAGCATTCGGCTTTTCTCAGTTTTGCAGTCAGTTTGAGTGAGGTTTTTAGAAGAGGGGTTTGGACAATTTTCCGAGTGGAGAACGAACATTGTACAAATGTTAATATGTTTCGTGCTCTGCGTGACATTCCTCTTCCGTATCAGTTGGAGGAGGCAACATTGGCGGAAGATATCGGTGGTCACCCGTCGCCCGAACAGAGACCGGAAAGAGACGTAGAAAGAGAAGAGGAGGAGATATACAGAGGGGATGGCCCGAACGATCCGAGTCCTTTCCGGCCTGCCTCATTTGGAAATGACGCCGATCTCGAGTCCGCAGTGCTGGCTGGAAAGACACCTACACTACGTGCTCGCCGTCCAGGCGTGAGCCACACGATATCTCGTCTTGGGACGTTGGTAGCCACAGCGCATTCTCACGACTTTCAGCGCAGACGCCGTGTGGATCCTCTGTCCGGGGAAACCGCCAGTTCTTCATTGCAATACATGGATGACGATGACGACTCGACAGATGAAGACGACGAGAACAATGGGGAGCCGTCGTCTCGCAATACGGCAAGGTTCTCGGACCCCGAACAACACCAATAATATGGACGGCAGTCACAGCAGGAACAAATGATGCTTCACTTTGCTATTACTTAATGCCTCCTACGCGATATGATTACGATGACTCCGCGTCGATGACTTGATGATTATTATTTTATTATATCTGCCTGTATATATACTGTTTGCTTAATTGTTGCATCCTCATATACCTAGGTACTATATATTTTTTCGGCTCAAAATGTACTCAACCTTGAATCTGGAATGATTGATTGATTGATTGATTAATTCATCTAGCCGTCCCAGCCGCCCCAGCCGCCCCACAGGCAGCTATGCGGCATGTAACCTAATCCTGACCGCCAGCTCCGGTCCTATGTACATGAAATA
>JAMAFX010000373.1:0-17186 GCA_023625875.1 Trichocomaceae sp. PYS4502 | reverse complement strand
GTACTGACAGCGAAGTCTACATGCAAACGCTACCAATCAGAATGCCTATGATGGTGTACAATTCCAGGTTGCTTTTTAGACTTTTCTACAACTCGCTGCACCTATTATGTAGCGCAAATTGTAGATGCTGACGGCCTAAACCTCCCCTCCCTCCTGACACATAACCATGGATCATCGAATGTTTGATGCAGTCTCCTTCAAGAATTGCACCACGACCAATAGTACTTGGATAAGCGAACTACTTAAGTACGCTCGCTATTATGAAGTGGGTTATAGATCTAAGTACATCGCTAGCTAGAAATCACTCAATATTAAAGCTAGTTCCGCAACCGCAGTTGCTTATAGCTCTAGGATCAATTAGCTCCGATGTACGGAGTATAATCAACTGTACTGCCGGACAGAATTTGTAACGATGCTTGGTCTATAGCAACCCTAGCCATATCGCCTGCCTCGAAGACACTATCTTCCATTTCGTTTAGACGAGAGGATGGCTCTAATGAAATCAGATACTGGAAGCCATGGCATCCACCACTTGTAACAACAATGCGTAGATATTGACTTTCGCTGGATGAGGCGGCGATCTCATTGAGGCGCTTTCAAACGTTAATAAATATACGTAGAGTCAGCCACATAGAAGGATGGAATTTAGGGTAAGATCCTAAACCCTTTGCCTTGCATGTACGGAGTAGTCGATTGCGGAAAAGATTGTGGTTGAAGCAGTAACATACCTATACTAGTTAGTTAGACAAAATTTGCTTCTGATTGGTTATAATAAAAAACTCGTGACGAGAAAATAAAAGGGGAGGGGAAATCAAAGGAAAGAATAGCCGAAGGCCACGTCAGCTTTCGGGGGCCAAAAGGTGAAGGGGGAATTGCCCTGAATTAAAGCAGTCAAGGAGAAGATGCAAAAAGAAAAAAGACAAAACATACAACAGACGGGATTCGCTGGTGGTCACCCACCCAACTACTAACCGGCCGGCGTGTGGCTTAAGTACGGCTGAGCGGACGGGAAGCCCTGTTTTCCACACCCTATGGTCGTATGTGCCAGACCGGTCAAGGGAATGGTTTATATTGTGTGCTGATTGCATATATATGTAACTGCATGGCTGCAGAGAGCTTTCCAAGTTCCTACCACTTTATAACAAAGTTGACGTTCGTATGAAGGTGAGCCAAAAAATGCTCCCATTATTATGTACACAGTCATACACTCTCTTTGCTGTATATTTACTACATCATGGCAGGGTTTCTACCAGTACTCGCCTCAGCCGGTACCAGTACGTACCAGTACCGGATCAAGGCGAGTACTGGTACGTACTGGTACCGAAACAGTACTAAAATCCAAAAATGAGGTTATTGAGCTGGCTGTTGCGGCGTTCATATCGCGTAGTCATGGAAATAAGTTTATTAGTTTAAAATTCTCCAGAAACATCGAGCTGTGGACTATAGTTAGGTGATTATCGAGGAGCTACTAGTATGTAGCTGTCACGGCACTAACTACGGAGTTGGGCTCAAGTACTAGCAACACAAGGCATTACAATGGATTTGTTTGGGATCTGGATACTTCTGCTTTATGCACAATTTGCTGCAGGTAAATCCTTTGATTTTTGCAGCCAATTTTGTTGCTATAACTAATCGCTAAAGTGTTCTTGGCTCTACCTTGGTCAACGTGCAGCCAGTTAGCGCAGTACAAACGCAACATATTGCTGTAGGGCTTGCTGACACATATCTTTTCCAACCAAATGAGATCACTGTCTTGCCAGAAAGTCGGATAGTATTCGACTGCCATGAACATAATTCTAAAAGCACCAAATCTTTCTCAAATTGACACAATGCCTTCCGTTCTTATTTGTCAGAAAGACAGCATAACTTTGGAAGTTTCTGATGGATTATCGCACATATTCTACAGCCCCAATATTCTTGCCAACTGTAAAGAATCTGACCGTAAGGTCACGTGACACTAGTTGTTGCGAGGCTAGCTATAGCTTCAACCCCTGAGTCGTATGTAACAACGAACTAGATAGGCAAGCAATACACAGAGATTCAACGCATCGAATCATCTCCTTATCAATACTTACAAGCAACTGATCATTGATCACTATTACTGGACGATATTAATCCTCTAAGCCTATACGATCCATTTAACGATTTCTTTACACCAACAGCCGTTATAACAAGGAGATGCTATTCCAGATTAACAACCCATCTTTCAATCAAGTGTCGTCGAGTAAGACCGCAAGTGTCACCAGATCGCAAGCAATTACACAAACCGCAAGGTCGACTACGTATACGTCTCGTGGTATACCTTTTAGTACTGGGGTTCATTCAAACAACATTGTCAAAACGCAGCCTCTTCCGTCCATGATATACAATAGCATAGTTACTACACATTTCCCTGTTGGACCAACTCTCGCAACAACCTCGGCATTGTCCCCAGCGCTAGGAGCAAAGTCCAATGACGCAGATCACCCCAAAATATCGTGGGCTATTGTTGCATTTATTTTTGGTATCTTCGCAATATAACTCTTTCCGCATGACATCATTATTGCAAGATTTTTGTAGTTAGACCAAGAAGATAGAAATCAAGAGAAAGCAAAAGGCAAAAAATCGATTTTTGATTTTCGCTTGTATACATTACCTATAAATTTAACATTCCGCCCCATTTGAAAGCCATCATGTAGAAGTCTTGGGTATAAAAATGGAAACTAACGATCGCCTGACACTGTTTCCTCAGAGCTCAGAATTAATTTCAGGCTTTGTGCAAAATGAAAATCAAGAGCCCAAACAAGATATTTGTACTCCATCCAAGCTTCAAAAGCGAACTAGGCCAGCAAGGTTACCTCTTCCGGTTAAGAGGTCCACGGAAGAGTCTAGCGAGAATCCGAAACGCCGCCCATTCTTTGTTCACGAGTTTTCACCATGGGAAAGGTATCAAAAGCTTCAAAAGGAATCCGCGAAGGGAAAGACATGTCTTGCTTTCGAAAAAGATTTTCCCGGTACTATAGTTGCTATCAAGGAGCAATCAACTAGTGACAAGAGCATGATTGACAATATAATTAAGACCTCGCACACCAATCTCGTGAACCTCTTATACATTTTTGATGAACCTGAAAGTGTATTCCTAGTGTACGAGAGAATGGACGTGACGCTTGATCAGGTATCTTCTGCAGTGAAACTGAAGGAACCACATATTGCATTTTTGTGCAAAGAGGTTAGTGGACATGGATTTCTCGTCCATCCGCGCTAACCTTCCATACATAGACGCTACAAGGGCTTGCGTATATTCATACTGAGCTCTGTGTTTCCCATGGTGATGTCAAACTGGATAATATTTTCGTGACTTTGAATGGGCAGGTCAAGATTGGTCGGTCTGGATCCCTCTTTCTAGGATTAGTCTGATTGTTGCTACAGGAAATGTTGCTAGTGCATTATTACATCAGCATAAAGGGGGTGAACTGAACGATACTAAGTCAGTCGGTATAATGGTCAAAAGTATCATGGAACCGGGCGATTGGAGGAAAAGTCCCGGCTCAATTACCCTCAAGGATCCGGGAAAGTGGAACAACAGTAGCCAGGCGTTCATGACAGCTACTTACAGAAGGGTACTGGCCGTACTGTGAACCATAGTAGGGAGTAGCAAAGTAATGAAACCTTTCTTTTGCTGTCCCGGAGCACCTGCTATCTATAGTCCGCCGTAGTGGATAAAGGTCGGTCCGAATGGCATCCATGGATCTCGACTTCTTTTTTGTATGTCAATATTTTTTATGTCTGCGATCTACATTATTATCCCGTCAAAATAGAGAACTTCGGGAATCGAAATAATAATGCCACCACAAAAGGCAAGTTTCGGCACCCATTTCCACACCATCCATCGCTAGCTAACCATGTTCCATTGTGTAGCGCACCTCGTCAGCCCATGAGGGCGAAGACGTGGAATACACTGTGAAGAAGGCCAAGACAACAAATTCCAAGCCAAAGAAGACAGTCAAGGGCGCCGGAACCTGCTCCCTAACAAAGAAGGAGATTGGAGACCGTGTAAAAGAGTCATTGGCACTACAAAAATAGTATGTATCACTAGTCATAAACTTGTAGGATGTGAAGCGTATGTAACCTGACCTTGTTTGACAGTCATATTCCTCGAACGCATTTTAAGGTAAGGAGCTTTACCCCAGCATAATTGCGTACTAGTACATTCAGAATCCGAGAATGTATTTATTGTCTTACGATCTGCAGATGAATATGGATGTGCCATTTTTCCGATCGTTTTTCGTCGACAACACCAGTCTTACTAGCCCACTGGATATTGTACCGGCCATATTCGATGAGAGCACGCCTGTTGTCGCCATAGAGATGGGCAATAGGTCAGCAGGAGAGTTACTGGGCGTTAGCAAAGTTAAAGGTGGCAATCGAATGGTGGCCACAGAGCTGGCGGGAATGAGTGTGATTTTTCGACCAAAGGAGGAAAAGTGTTCGATATGGGTTACAGTATGAACTGTGGCTTTTCCTAATTTGCTTGCCCAACGTCAACTTCCTTGAAAGATACGCACAAGCTAGTCCCAGCGGCCAGTCCTCAGCATCAACCAGAATATATCGCTCCCTCTCAACCGGCTTATTCTGTATATCTCCAGAAACAATGGTATTTTTTGTTATAACCATACTGCAGAACATAACTAATGTTTAAAATCTTCCATTCCCATATATATATATATATATATATATATTCGGAACACATCATAGAAACGTTTCATTTTCTACGCACAAGAAGAGAAGACAAGGAATGTGATTCTAGATTAAAAGATATGATTGGTTGTGGACGATTATGTGATTCTCATAGCTCTAGTTATTCTAGTTTTGTGACCTTGCAATTTTACCTTTCTTTCCAAGGTTCTTTTTAGACGACATGCCAAGGCTAGGTATTTTCCCCAACGCCAGCAACCTCGTCTACTTCAAACAATTATATAGGGAAATTTTGGTTCTAATTTACAGCCAATTACTTTGATTCCTTCAAGGACTACATAGGGTTGGATAAAGGGAACGAGGCCTGACTTCTCGATCCCTCAAGCCACTGTGCCTTCCGTTCAATACCTTTCCAAGCTTTATATGATCGACCCCGAAGACAGATTTTTCGCCCCAAGCGGTGCAATTTATCCCAGTGGCCCTAGCACCTAGCACATAGTTGACTAGGATCAAAGGCGGCTCGTATCCGTCACCATGGACGAGGAGCTTGAGTCGGAGGACCCTGCATTCGAACATCTCATTAAGTATATCGATGATCTGGCGCCCGATGTGTATGAAATTCATGTCTCTTCCCAAGGAGACTTAATATCGACATCTACCGACCCCAAGGATGACGAGACACGGTGTACTTACCGTCCACCGCTGGATGCAATTGAACGCCCGAAGCATGTTCAGGTTGTCTCGCGGTCGGACCTTGAGGAAGTCGATAGATTGGGCGCAAATGTTGACCTCGTCGTGTGCCCAACGTCTTCAGAACCTACCAAGAAGGTATATTGATCCTCTGGGTATATTACCATTTCCCCTCATCCGACATCTAATCTGGAATATAGCTTATCTTCAAGTACTACTTTCTTTTCCAACACATATCCTTCGCATGGCATGACATGAATTTATGGATAAGACTCCCCAAACATCCAAACATTGTGCGATTTGACAAGATAGTTGTGGATGAGCTCGAGGGAAGGTTCGTCGGTTTTACAACTGTGTACATTCCTGCGGGTACCTTGGAAGAGAACAAAAGTCGTCTGTTCAAGTTGAAGTGGCTTCAACAGCTCGATGATGTTGTTGATGAGTTGAATCTGAACCTTGGAGTTGCTCACCAGGACATCGCACCACGAAACCTCGTTATAGACGAGCCAACAGACTCCTTAATGCTTTTTGACTTCAACTTCTCGGCTCGTATTGGACGAACTGGATACTCAGAAGACCGCAACGATGTTAAGGGAGTCTTATTCACCATGTACGAGATTATCACTCGCAACGATGACTTGCGCGCTGTAAGGCATGAGGATCAAGACGTCTCGGTTATTGAAACAGAAGACTGGGTGAAACATCCAGACGTCCTACTGGACCGCCCAGTATTGGAATTTCGGAAGGTGCTTGAGAAATGGTGCAGAAAGCGGCGAACTGGGAAACAGATTACTATATTCACTGATGCTCCAAACTTCCTGGACTGGCCTCCACTTCCTGACCCGCCACTTTCCGAGGTCGAAATGCACTACGCAGATAGAACAGTGAAAGAATTCCATAAGTTATATGATTGGAAAAGAAATGAATTACGGGAAAAGGGCGAGACTATTCTTAACTGGCAGCGCCCTCCTCAAAGGAAGCCCAAGACAGGGGCTAAAGATTGAGAGTAACAACCCTATTCAGCAACTAGGTTAGGCTTTGAATTGAGACTCATTTTTGCTACTCAATTTTCCTATGAGGTTTGCACATCGAATATCAAATACACCGTCGGTTTTCTAATTGCATGCTTACGTATAAATGTGTCCAGGAAGTTAGCGATCATCCAAACTAGCTCCCTCGTGCATCGGCGACTTCAGGAACAAATCCTTATTTATACCTAGGTATTCCTGACTAGAAGAAATGAGATTGTACACAAATACAGTACGAAGTTCGAGTATTTCCACGCAACTCTAAAGACATGAGTCGAAAAAACTCTCTCCGTAGTTGACTTCCCTATTCTGAACTTGTGGATGGGCCTTTTTCACGGCTGGGGGCGTGCTACTGACCAGGTCTTCTAGACAATCCAAGAACGAATTAATAAACTTATGGATACCGTCCGAGGACCTGGTGTCGACTTTCTCGGCTTATCAATCGAGATGAATCGAGATGAATCGTGCACTCGTTACTGTTAGCGAGAGTACCTAGGTATCTTCCAGGTTTGGTGCTCAAAGAACAAGACTTAAAACTTAACTAAAAGATTTGGATATTCTAGGCCGTTGCTTCAAACATGCCTAGGTATCCCCTACTACAGCTTTGTGATTGAGATCTTTTTACGCACTCGCCACATTTACCTAGGTAGTACTGCATCGGATAGAAAGAAACTAGCCCTAACTAATAGGACCGACTTGTTCAGTTCCAACAAACACTAAACGATTTATAAGTGGTTTCCCGCCCTTTTTGCCCTCGGCTACCAGCCTTAAAGAGGAGATCGGACGCCCAAAAGATGTCATGTCAAACAGTACCCATTGCGGGTTGTTTCCTGCCATTTTTCATTTATCACGGCGTAAACAGGAGGTGCACGGATGAAAGAACTGTTTTGATAGTTTTACTACCTAGGTAGCAATCGAGTTTGACCTACACCGCTACACACAAGTTGTCTTGGTCTCTTTCATTGTCATCCCAGAATACAAAGATGAATGGCTGCCAATTGTGACGAACGCTTAGGAATCGCATAGGATTCTATTCGGAGCCTACTAGGTGCCTAGTAGGAGGCGGATCGGTGCCTCAGGGATCTTCCCGACGGGAAGATCTTTGATACCAAATATAGCACATGAAACAAAGCCTCATATTGACCTTCATTCAGACGGCCTACTTTGTGTAACAACATGACTATTCTAGGAGCCGTTTGTCTCAGGAATTCTTAGGAACGGAGCTCGCCGTGAAGGAAGGAGGATTTCGCTGGGAGGAAAGGACATAAGTATGGGGGATTTGGCCATGTCAGATTAGTTCTTCTTCCTTCTCTCAGCTTAGAATTTTATGAAATTGTCATTCTATCCTTTTTGCTTGACCTCGTCACACCAATGGGAATACTGCACAAAAACTCCCGAAAGAATGATATCCAATGGACTTTAATCGCAGACTCCCTTCTCAAGCAATATAAAACTCTTTTATCAAGATTATTATTTGATTGCCACTGTGAAACCCTCTAGTAGCTATACAAACAATGCAGTGCCGCACATAGCCTGCCTGACTCACCGACTTCTTTGCATATATACCTAGGTAACTCTCTCGAAAAGCGAGACATGTTTTCCTTCTTTGTTCTTTCTCATTCTCCTACATATAAATTCAACTACCGAGAACGGCACAGATAGGCTACCAACATGGCTTATAACTACTCAACTGGTGATATTGCGCGCGTGCAAGTCATATATCTCAACCGACAACATGACACAGACCATTATTGGCGATGTCACTGCCATACCTCCTCCTCCACGTCACGAGTACAAATACTGCGACATGGTCATCGTGTGCCTATGGCCCGCGCACCGGCCGGGTTTGGCTCTCACCTCAGCTCCTGCTTAATGGATCAGATTGGAAACATGCTGAACGATGATTACCCTGGATGGTATATTCGCTGTTCTTCCCTAGTTTCTAAGCTCCGTTTTTCTTTGCGGTGTAATTAATTATGTGAGAGACAGGTTACTAACAATGCGTGGCAACTAGGGCATTTTATTCGGCTGAGAAACCCAGGGATATTCATTTGCACCATCGTATCCCAGGTTATAAGCCACGGTCTGTTTCAATTTATATTCAGAAGGGTCCTCCTGTACGTCCGATGCGTTTTGTTCGACGAGTGCACGTTTTATATTGAAAACATGCCAGTCCAGCCAACATATGGACCACTTATGGCAGACCATGGGGTCATATAAGAAAAGCATCTAGTGATTTGAAGATTTATTTACACATGTATATTATTTAAAATTTACTACCGGTGTTGTTTACTCAGTTCCACTTTTTCCAAAAGTGACATCTTCCAAGGTTTCTATACTAGTGACAGGCAATTGCAACTTTAGGTACCTAGGTATGTGGTATCGTAATCCCCGAGATAGCAACAGAGAAGCAACATCTAGCGCGCCAATTTAATATCTAATTGCAGAGGAGGGAGAAGCCCGGGAGAGAGTAAAGGCAGGGATGTGTGGACACCTACATATTTTCATAACCAGTCTATTATAAGTTGGCGCCCAATCAGACAACCTAGGGAAGTACCTAGGCACAAGACGGAAACCACACAGTATCATCACCCGGGGCGACCTAGGTAATTTAAATCTCTGCAAGAACTGCTGCCGCACGCTTGATGGGAGCCATTTCTGTACCATGTCAGGTGTGGTGTTTTCAATATCGGACAGATAAGTGTCGAAAAGCCACCCATCCCAATCCCACTTTATCCACCTGTCAAAATTGCAAACGGGCTCTTTGCCGCGAGTTTTAAACCATCTTAGAAGAGGACTTATATAAACCCCTGGGAGAAATCTGCTTTCTTCCTCGTCGTTTTGCGGGTCGGGAGACCGACTGACAATTGCATGCCCAAAATCAATGAGCGCGACGCGCATCTCGAACGGATCAAGATCTATACCTTGAATGATGATGTTCCGCGGATGCCTGTCACTGTGTCTTAAATTGATCTTGTAAAGTCGCGACTCGAGATCAACGATTTGCTTCATCCCGGTTTTCTGGAAGTAATCTGGACAATCATCCGCGTGTAGATTGGCCAGAGGGGCCCTATGGACATGTTCAAGCAGTATTAATCGCACTGTCCGAAATTGATGATCAGAATGGCTGACTTCCATGGAGCAAGAGCCATAAAACTCCGGAATACATTTCTCCCCTCGGCCATGGAGATACCTATAAGCAGCACTTTCTCTGGTGTATTCGACGTCAACGAAAAGAAAGGGATCCACGTCATCATTAGAATGATCGTAATATAAAGGGGTCATACAAATTTGCAACAACATGGGTACTGGAAAGTTAACCTGAAATGACATCCACCAAAACTATTTGAGAAGTTTTTGCATCACCAACTCGAATAGTTTCGCTTATCTTGAGACATACATATTGAGAGCCTGGTCGTCCAATAGCAGGACTCCGTGTAAGACAGCGGTCTGTATTTTCTCTACAGGCAATTTGATGGCATGATTTGTCAGCTATCCTAAGGGCTGAAATCTAAGTGCTAAAATAGATCCCCTAAGGTGTCTGTTTGACCTATGAGATTGAATAGTCAATCTCTGCATTGTTGGAAGTCCGGATCATCTAACAATAGGTACCTTGTTTTTCTTCCAAGTATTTCTAAAAACATGCCCTTCTTGAATTAGTTATAAGTCTCTATTAAATAATTGCTACAGCCAGATATGATAAGATGCTAGGTATTATTATTCTAAGGTATATACCAAGAGAATTAATACCCTGTATCTTATATTAGAGTGGTTGTTGAAATGTTCACATTTGCACTCACTGAGCACTCCAGGATAAAGTGAGTTCTTTTGAACTCTAGGTAGAAGGTGGCTTTGCCAGTTTAGGTTTAGTATGAACTTTGATTATATTAAAATCCCATTAGAGAGGGTTGCACGTTGTATTTGTGGATAGCTGATGCTGATATTTGGAATAGATGAGCTGGAACTATACATGTATCGTAATGCGCCTGTTTCACTTCAAGTTATTGGACTTCCTTGTGAGGATGAAAAGGTTTGCCATTCCCACCGATGTTTTTGATAGATCACCACAAGGAACGAGCTAAGTTGAAACGGGTTCTGGAAGCTCTAGATTTTCATACATGTTTCGTTCCCATCTTTCAAATGAAGCCATGTACCCATTCCTTCATCCAAATAGCAATTCATCTCAATCATGGCAAGTATGGTGATATCTCTATCACTCTCTCAATCCTCCGTTCTTCTCCTTCACCATCGTAAACGGTGCTCCCACACGCCTGAGTACCTTGAATTCCCGTGGCTTGATAAACATTGGCTCTGTGATGGCGAAATACTCATGATAATATTCCTTTGGCATTTGGTTCTGTTATTATTCTTTGTTACTAATCCATCATCTCAATTTTCTCTTTCTCTAGAGAAAATGTGGGCCGGTGCCTCTTTCGATATACATACCTGAAGTAGCCATTCTTTACTCTGAGACCTATATTCAATCCGATTAGCGAGTAATCTTCGATTGCCAAAGACATTCTGGAGAGTAAACAATGAAGACTAAGAATAGCATACCAATTTTCGACCCAAGAGATCCGTCCCGGCTCCTCTGGATCTTCATAGTATTCGAAAAAGGTACATTCCGGCTCCGCGATGACTTTCTCATACACAGGACGGAGTGCCTCGAAGAACTTGGGGACGTTCTCTGGGCTGATCCAGACTGTGACTTGGAGAGAGATAGATTCTGATGACATTATGCTTAATAATTCTTTCCTCAAAGAGGGAAAGAGAATCTCGTAGGTGATTATGGGCTCTTTAAATGGGTTGTGGAGGTGGGGGGATTGGAATAACAAAGAAAGACGGGAGAGGGAAGTTAGGCTATTTAAAGCAATTTGACAGGGGTTGCATACCTAGATATTGTAAGATTATAGTGTAACATAAACTTGACATGGACATGTACGTATAAGCGACTAGTTTAGTGCTAATTTGTTGTGGCAGCTGTCAAGACTCAATGCACCTATAGTAACCGGGGTTCTTTGATTAGGGCTTTGTCTGGAAATTTCTACATTGCACATCCGACATGGCTACATATCAATTCCTACTACATGAAATTATAATTGTATTATATGGAAATCTACTCTTGTACAAAGAATATTTGCGTATATAAAACTTTATACACTTAGATCGATTCCTGTTCTCTTCCTTCTTTATTTCAAGGTGCTCCATTTGATTATGTCAAGTCGAGTCACCACTGACATGAGAGAGCAACTATAGAGACTGAGTATATCTCGATCTGGATATGAGAATGTTGAGTTAGAGATACTTTCAAGCTAGTGGAAAGTAAGAACCCCCCGTTCTGCAGCCGCTGAAACATTTTTGAGGGATCATGTTTCTAGATGCTTTTTTCTCTCCTCTTCCGAGTCCTCTCTCAGTAGACGAATCCTCAGTGTACCGAAAAGTCTCTACTACTTCAGCATCGACCGCAACCGAGGAACCGCTTAGGGCATTGAGATTAGAAGATCATAGTTTGCTCTTCACTAGGGGTGTTGAGCGTCTTTCAAAGGTCAATCAAGTAAACGACTATATACTTCGTCAATCTGCGAGCATTCCCTTAAGAAGCACAATCAAGACGGAAGCCGATGTTATGGGGCAATCGATATTATATCTTTTTTACCCAGTGGACCGCATTATAAATACAGGCTTAAAGAGGGGTCATATTGAAGCCCATCTTGAGTGGATACAGAAAGGAAAGATGCGAGCTGATTATCGATGGACTTACTATACACCTCGTGGAGACCCTATGCCGAATCCACAACGGGGACTGGGATTATTTTCAATGCTATCAACCATTTCCACGCAACATCCAGCACTAGTGTTACGTTGATGTTGACAACCTGGCCAACATCTTCATCCTAGTTTCTCGTATCTTCCTTGGTTTCAGCAAACTTTTGCCTTGCTGGCTTTCAAGGTTACTTGAAATGTGGCTCGAGAATTTGCTTTGGTTATTATCATGATTACTTTCGAGGCCGAATCCTCACAGTCAAATCATCATTGTCAACAGTACCCATCATGCCAAAGCATGGTTTGGCTCCCTCGAGTCGAGGAAAAGGTGGTTTGGAGCCATCCGCGTTCCTCACTAGGGACAGTTCAAATCGATAAAACGTCAGGGCAACAAATGCAAGCGTCTCCTGCCTAGCCGCAAACCTCCCTGGACACCAAGTGCTGCCGCCTCCAAAAGGTTTGAAGGACGAACTGCGTCTAAGTGCTGGATTCTTTGAGAACCTGTCGGGATCAAACGTTGTCACGTTTGCTCCATAGACATCCTCCTTTTGGTGTAGCTGCCGAAAGGGCATCACGATGTTGTTGCCTTTTCGAAAAGTCTTGCCGGCGAGTTGTGTGTCTTCCAGGATGGACCTCACGCTGAATGAGTTTGTGGTTAATCGTAGAGCTTCATCGATCACGGAGTTAAGACGCGGACTAGACTCCATCAGGCCCTTCATGTTGAGCTTTCCATCTGGCATGGTCGTCTCGACTTCAGTGCGAATAGACTCCATGAGATCAAGATCATATAGTAGGTATGAGAATATCCAAAAAGAAAGCTTATACGTATTTGCATTTAGACTGCAACAAAGTCAATACAAATGATTTATGCCTACGTAGTTGGTTCTGAGGAATGAGTCACTCACGCAAAGTAAACAATCAATACAGTTGCAGCCATTTCTTCCTCCGTCAGGCCGATTCGCCGTTGCTCTTCCTCCAGAGCTTTAGTAAACCAGGCTTCCCCGGGTCGCCCTGATTGTGGTCGCTGGAAATGTGTTGTCATCACAGCTACCAATTGATCTCGTGCGAAATGCACATCCTTGCTCAACTGTCGCGGATAATTGTATATTAACTTCCACATTTCCGAGTCAAACGTGTAAAAGATGTCGATGAGGTTTGGATCGATGTCTAAAAATGCTTCTCCGAAATACGACGCAGTCGAAGCCTCGATAAGTATCTTGCCACAAAACCGGATTAGCGAGACTTGAACCTCATTTTCTATCCTTTTCGCGTTCCTCTTCAGAAAATGCGACTCAACGCGCAGATTTTCCCAGGTTGCCATGGCATTCACATGTCGGAGCATGGACTGGGTCAAAGCTTCGAATTTGGAGTCCGGACGGCCTGGATGCAATTGCGTGTGATGAAAGTCGACTGCCACTCGAGCAATGGATTTGCCGGAAGGATTCAATGTAGTGGCTATGCTTCCATCTACGTAGATTGGTGGCTCCTGACACATTTTGTCAACGGAGGATGGCGAGCATCCGCAATTGAGCATGAGCTCTTTGACGAATAGATCAAACGAAAGTGTAGTCAAATTTTTATTGCATTCTGATATATCCCTGGCGTTAGTTAAAATGTAAAAAGTTCTTCCAGCAAGCATCATGGCGAACGGTTCGCCATCGGTAAAGTTTCTGTATATGTATAACGACTTATCTGCATATATATGCACTCTCTATAATCAGAAATCAACTCCGCTTACCTGCCATTGTTGATTACTGCGTGTGAATCTCGATGGTAGGAAATAGCCGAACCTAGGTAACTTCTCATTCAGCCCTGAACATTCGCGTTATGCTGTCAATTATCCATATTACCGAGAACTGCGAGTAGGGCAATCGTCAACATCTAGAGAGAAGCGATCTTGATACAATGGTAACTAACTTGGCACAAAGTAAGGCAGTTCCTTTGGGTCATTAGGTCTGATAATCGGGATTATTGTAAACCTGATATAATACCAAGCTACCCAACCAAGGCCCAGTGCCAAAAACCAGAAGCTAAAGGGGTTTAGGTATAAAAGGATCAAGCTGTATGTGAAAACAGAACCGTTCGAACTCATCATGACCGTTGAGGATCAGAACAGAACAAAAAATATTGTATAAGAAAATTGTTCACTGTAAAATTGAACTTGCGGAGAAGTAGTGGAAGTTAACAAGCACGGGTGGATTTAGAGAGCTTACTTGAAATATATCACCCTAGAACACCACCTAGGTAGTGCATTCTTGGAGGTTTCCACTCAGATCTGGCCTAACAATCTCAACAAAGCCCGTATTTGGCCCATTTGATGCGTGTGCCAGGGTGCCTGCTTGATGCCTCTGGTAGTCGCTGGTGGTGTGACAGGAGTTCCTTTGTTAGAAGTGTTGGCTAGGAGATCATGATAATCGTCCTGTAATACATGCGTAATTACGGTAACAATAACATTACAACTTTTCGGTAACTTACTAGCGCCGTATCATCAGTCTGTGTATCGATCTATCAGATGCATACACCAGTTATGCATCGTGGCTATCAATAAACTCACCACAACTAGACATGTTCTCGATGTTTGGTCGTGAACTAAATCTCCCATAATGCAGAAATGTAGAGTCAGGCTGGCAACGAGCTGACCATGCATGCACCCAAGACACGTCGGACTATCAGCGGATTGTTGCAGAAGAAAGTTATATCATGTCGCCATGGCAATTTTCACCTTGACGGAACAGAATTTTCGAGTCACCCTCATCTCATTCACTTACGCACACGCTCAGTATACCTCTCACTCGTCCCCGAGTCCCTGTGTGTGCAAAGAGAGCAATGTCTGTCCCTGCAGGAGGCTAGGAGCTGACCTCAATCATATCCCCGCGGGCGTCCCTCCGCCAGGAATAACCCCGAATCTCATTGATCCCCCGAGTTTACATACAGCAACCATCGCCATTTTTAGCACTCTCATCGCAATCTCTTCGCTTTCTGTCATCACACGTGTATGGTTTAATGCTACCTATACTCGGAAGGCGATGACTGACGATAGTAAGTAATTTGAGCTTTTCCACGAATTGCTCCGACGCTAACTAAACTGATACGTGTGTTGTAAAGTACTCACAATATTTTCCTGTATTTTTTCTGTTGCTCAATCTGGAGTTGTCCTATCAAGTAAAGCACATTTCAACTATTCCATCTTCTGTTCTCTTTTCTCACAGACTTTGTAGTTTCGAAGACGGATAGACACCAGTGGGATCTCCCTCTGGCATGGTATGATCCGACTTGCTTCAAGGTGAGTTCTCAAACTTCAACAACATTCGCTGTGTAAAGAATGCGCCGCTGATGAGGACCCGTTCCAGAAAAGTTATGCCCAGGATGTCATCGCCTGGCCGGCCATATTCTTCGCCAAGGTCGCAATTCTCTTCCTCTTCCGGCGCATCTTTGGTATCAGGAAATACATGCAAGTCTGCATCTGGATTGGCTTTGCATGGGCATTACCTATATACCTAATATCTTTATCAACAGTTACTACTGTGCCCCTCACGTTGGCCAGCAGTGGACTCTAGAAATAGGCGAACGGTGCAGCGCCCCTCTAAAGTGGGAAATCGCGTCCGCAGCTATGTCAATCATGCTCGATATTTTTATCTTGGTTATCCCTATTCCACTGATTCTCAAACTGCAAGTTAGCAAAGCCCGAAAAGTCGGTATCCTATCTTTGTTCTTGGCTGCCTCATTGTATGGACCATCCTCCTCCTATGGAAGTACTGAGAGACACATTCACTAATAACCATTTGGGCTTACCCAGAGCGGTCGTGTGCGCTATTTTGACGCTTGTTTTTCGAATCCGAATCTTCACGAATTATCACAACGGTGATGCGGCCTGGGAAACAGCGCAACTAGAAATTTGCAAGTCGGTTTACTCCTGTATCCTGCTAAACAAAGCCCGAGAATTTTGCCAGACTGACCTTTCCAACCAAGTGGTGCCGAGAACTATACGGCTATCATTGTCGGATGCGTGCCCGGCGTCTCCGCCTTTTTCGCGTCTACGTGGCCGAGTCTCGCCTCTATTCAACTATTGCAAATAGCCTTCTTTCGCGCCTAGCGCCTTCCAGCATAGCCAGCAACTCGAAGAACAGGACCAAAATTTCAGAGGAGACAAAGCCGAAGCCACAAAGAAAACATAGCCCGTGGTCACTGTTGGATACTGCCAACGTTACCAACACCACAACCATGGGGCCGCTACGCTTCAAATATGACGGAGAAGAATATATCGAATTGAGAGATGCTGGAAACCTCGTTTCCAGCGCACCACCCGATCAACATGTTGAGATACAGCTGTCAAATACGGATTGAGAAGTTAGCAGCGACATTGGTTCACTGCCAGAGTAGGGATTTGTTGCACAGATTCTCTTGTTACAAAAGTGCGATGAAAGTGGCTGAATAGGACTTTGAAAACTTAGTATTTGAAATCTCAGAATACAGGCACCCGTGCGAGGCTCTTGAAAATTTTCAATGTAATCCTAGAAGTTCTACCAATGCTTGCTTCATAGAGTGTGATATGACTATGTAGTTGGTGTCTCCTTTAATTCCGGTTTCCTCCTTTCAGAGCCTTGAACATAAAAATAATGCATATTATATGGGCTGAATTATACCTAGGTATAACTGTAGACTCGGTGAATATACAGGTTACACGCAGGCTGATAGATGATAGCAGAGAATGCAAATGTAATTTCAATAGCCATATTTTGCAATGATCTACACACAAAGGTAGTGCATAGCTGCTGATAAAGAGACGTGCATAATTACATTACACAAGAATTGCAGTACGGAGAATCGGAGAATCGGAGGTAGTAATGTGCTGGTACTGCCACGGAAGGCATTCGTCCTTGCTGTTTCTGTTCTATTACGGATACCGTTTCTTCACCAGTATCGGCTAAGTACGTACTATGGAATTGCGTACTACGTACTTGTCGGTAGATAAATTATCAACTCTCCATTGCTTTCAACAAAGAACAAAAAACAAAGAATAAGACGAGGGCC
>JAMAFX010000372.1:0-17281 GCA_023625875.1 Trichocomaceae sp. PYS4502 | reverse complement strand
GTTTTGAAGATAATTCGTGGGAGCGGGGTAAAATGTGCATTTGGTGTCCGAGTGCATTTGGTGTCCGCTTACGTTAGGCCCTTAGCTTGCTTGCCTGAGGGCCTGAGGCTGAGCAACGACTACGTACTCTTGACCAACCAGGCATTCATTAAGTCGATCCTGTTAAGAGCTATTATTATTAACTACGTAGTTACTTTCAGATGTCTCCATGTACAATTTTTATTATCTGGCTCAGGCCGATGACTCTGTACTTCATCTACAACATCCTTGGAACCATCGTCTATAGCCTGACTGGTGATTCCAGTGTTACACTACACTGGACATACAGTGACAGATGAATGCCAGCAGCCGAGTGTGTAATCTACAGGCAGGCCTACATAATCATGCATGTACAATACGTACTGTAGTCCCTGACTGGCCAGTAAGTGCCGGCCAGAACGTACTGAGGCGTCGACAAGCCAACCAGACCTCATAGTGAGTGTTACGTGCGTAATAGCGTGTTTATGCCTGATAAGTGTCTCAACTATACGGAGTAATTATTGAATAATTTAATGCGTACCCTTGCTGCAAGGTTGTGCTTGCGTTGTGCTACCGGCGTCCTGAGGCATCACTCAGCCAAACCCCGCCGAGCCGCAGCTTCCAAGTTCCCAGGCATCTTACAACCACAACCTCCTCCTCCCCTCCTCTCCTCGTCCAGAGAGATTCTGAGCAAGACTGGACACTCATCCATCGTCTCGCGTACGTAACCATGAGCTTGATGGTCCACCTACATCTTGTCAACACTTGAAACACACGTGGGTCTGCCCTGCAGTCTTAGACCCCTCGCTGGAGCTTCACAGCCACGCGCAAATATCCCTAGTACGACGATCAATCTTCAAGCCTCCACAGAATAAATAACTTGGTTAAAGACCTTCTGCTAACTTGAACCTTTCCATCCAGCCAGTTTTTTTTTTTTTTTTTTTTGGCTGGGCTTGCGCAAACCCGCTCAATCGTTCTGCCGTCCCGCGTGTACATAACAACATCCCGCGGGAATGGAATATATTTCTTCTGCGTAATCATATGATTTCAGCTTCCAGCGTGGCCAGCTATCACTCGCCGCCTCGTGCTTGACGTTTTCGTCCTTAGAATAATAGCAGAACGGACATACCGCAACCGAGAAAGGGACATATAAAGATCATCGACCTATTAGATCACACCTGCCCTAGGTGCATTGGCGCTCTTTTGCAAACATGCAATCCATGCACAGGCAGTTCGGAAAGCTGATGAAAAGATCAGCGGATGATAGTCATATCTCAATGCTCCTGAAGGATTTTGACAATGCAGATAAGCTCTTGACAAAAGTATGAGAACGTTGCCGGCTTGCCTTGCGTCTTCCACTGCAGTCGAAGAGCCATGCATGTTACGGGCAATCATGATATGGATGAAGAGGATCAATTTGCTAACGTCGTTGCTCCTGCAAAGATCGTAGAGTCTACGAAAGCTTGGCGTGATGCGTGGACATCAATTCTTACATACCAAGGCCGCCTTGTCCACGAATTCGATACCCTCTATGCGCCGATCCCCGGTTCTTCAGAAACTTCCAATGCCCGACCCAACCTCAAAACACCAATGGCGACAATCATAGCTAGGACTAGCCGTCTCAACGAGGAATACGAATCACTTCGGTCAGACTTGTTGGTCGATATCAACTCTGTCGACACTCGCATGATTGGCCCAATGCAGCAGGCGAAAGAGTTACTGGGCCCAATGAAAAAGGCAATCAAGAAGCGAGAAGACAAAAAGGTCGGTACAGCCGTGGTGTCGGTAGTTATAATAGGTTATTAATTGTTGTTTGGTTTTTCATAGCTGGACTTTGAACACTTCCAAAGCCGAGTCGATAATTCTTTGAAAAAGACCAAACGATCTGATCGCGACAACGCTATATTGGCCAAAGCAGAGGCAGAGCTAGCAAAGGCCAAAGAGGTTTGTCTCTTTTGAAAACGTAGATTGACTACTTTGTGCCGGATATTCTTTCTGACTTGCGCTTGTAGGACTACAACGCTGCAGACGACAACTTACGAGAATATCTGCCACAACTTATTTCCGCTGTGTTCTCTCTTTTGCCGTGCCTCCTAGCATCGCAGATTGAAATTCAAAATACTTTGCTAGGTCATTACTATACTTCTCTGCACACATATGCGCAACAAGAAAACTTCCCCTCTCCGCCTCCTCCAATGGATCAGGTGATTCAGGATTGGCAGGCCGACTTTCTTCCCATCCAGCAAGAAGTGGAGAGTTTTACAACTATTGCAAATGGAAAAGCCGTCCGTGGTGACGATGATCGTCGCAACAGGAGCCATTCGAACGGATTCGGGTCGCGACGCCCAAGCAGTAACCGCCAGCTGTCAGGCACTTCACCCAGTCGCAATCCCCTTCCTTCTAAAGTTGGAACGAAGCCTCGAATTGGAGGCAGATCTCCATCTGCCAATTCGAACAACCTTGGCGTAAAAATACCGATCTCAATACCAACCACGCCTGACTACGCTTCTGAAGGTCACACGGCTTCATCCCAAGGAACAAACGGTCCCCGAGGGGACTATTTCAGCCGAGAAAGACAACCATCATCCACCTCAACGACTCCCGGCTCTAATTTCTCAACAATAGGAAAGAAAAAACCGCCCCCTCCTCCGCCTCGCCTAAACTCGGGAGTTCAAGCCACATTTGTAACGGCTTTATACGACTTTGGAGGCCAAGGTGCAGGGGACTTGGTATTTAAGGAAGGCGATCGGATTCGCGTCATCAAGAAAACAGACAGTACCGATGACTGGTGGGAAGGCGAGTTGAACGGCGTCAAAGGCAGTTTTCCAGCAAATTATTGCCAATGAGATAGTCCCACCAACGAAGGGGGGAAGGGGCATTAACAAACTACGTAAAAAGATAATGCATCATGTCTGATTATGATCCTCTCAGAAATACGGAAAGAGGATTGCATATTTATCGAAGATGACAGGGGGAAAATGTACACCGAAAAATTAAGTTTTTATATATACCGAAATAATTGATACCAAAGCGATTGATCAGGACGAAACTTCACTCAAAATGATGATATATTTAAATTTATACCTTGCACTCCGCTTAGCCAAGTTCTCTATCTAGATTATTTCTAGCTTTTGATACTTGACGGTATTACAGCTCGTCTCTTCTTTCCAAGGGTACATACCTAGTCAGGCGGTGCTCTTAACCCTGTGGGCGACCCCAGGAGAACACCCAGGTACGTACCTAAGTAGTTTTCTAGATAGACAGTCCTCAATGATTGACAAATAATACAAATAACTTCCAAGATTATATACTGGGCGTCTTAAGGTATGTTTAAGGCCTGAGTCCTGACGCTACCTAGGTAAAACGTGCCTTGAATTTGGTAACTTTTCTTGCCCCTTTTTCTCCCTACCTACCTGTTATATTTTAGAAAAAAATAAAACAAGACGGTCCAGTACGAAGTAATCATATACGTCTACCTAGGTAAGAGCCAAGTGGAAGAATAAAATTCTGCGCAGACTCGCTCACGCTCACGTATGGACAAAAGCCTAGACAGAGACAAGGAACATCCTGCTGCTCAAGATCATGTCCACTATTTCAAGACTGTCGAGGTACCTAATTCATAAGATAAAAGAAAAGACATACATTCCTAATAGAAGAAAGACATGGATAGAAGTATGGATACAAAGCCTAATTGATAATAATTCAACTTCTTCCTCCCGGATCTTGGCTGTTGTAACCATGGGATTCGTTGTATATAAAGCAATCAAAAGCATGCCTAGTAAAAACAATGTGAAGAGTCTGAGCAGCTATCACGGACCCAGTTCGCGGACTCCTCAGATGAATACCGAATCGATACCCTCACTAGCAAGAGAGTTTTGTCGGGGACGGCCACGCCGGCTATCCAAAAACAAATCCACCATGCGCTTGCTATCGATTGTCATGTGTAGATCTTCGAGACCAGTTGCTTTCATCTTTTCCCTAATATTCGGAGATACCTCATTCTCTTTATTACGCTTGCCGACGCTAGGAGTCTCGCGAATTGAGCGAAATTGGACAGCTTTCGCATCTTGCTGATCATCATATTGCCTGAGTGTGTTTCGCCTGATGTTACCGCGACTGAGTCTCGCCTCACGTGCTGCTCTGATGCTCTGTCGTCGAGTTGGAGAAGCAGGACCCTCAGGGCTTTCATTGAATAAAAGATCGGTTTGACGGCCGCCTGGATTGTCATGGTGATTCAAATCATTGCCCTGGAATAAATATTGTCGCTTGCCGCTGAACGAGGATTGACGTACAAAGGTACGAAGGGACCCCAAAGACTGTTGGCTGAGGGGTCTAGAGAAGTTGCTTTGTCCGAGAACAGTAATTTCAGTGTCTGGGAGCTGGTGGGATACCTGCCGCGATGTGTAAATTTGCCGAAGTCGGCTAAGAGAATCGTCCTTAGTAACATTGGGCTGACTTGAAACAGTAGTAGTATTCTCGACAGGAGATCTCTGCATAGGTTCCCCATCACATTCGGAATCTTCTCGATGATGCTCTCGTTGACTTCCCAAGTTGGACACGCTGAAGTTGCCAATGCTGTCCATCTGATAATTCATCCAATGTTTCCATTCGGCACTGCTTCTAGGACCAGGGCCAATCTCCGTGGCTTGCGATCCGTGTCTCTTAGGAGATTTGTACGGCACCTGGGAGTCAAATATGGTGGCAATACCGGGTTCGACAGGCTCCTCTGGCTCATAATCGAAATTCTCGCGGCTTGCAGCATGACCGCTTGGAGTACGTGAGTAGATACTCGGCGAAGGGGAGTCCAGTTTGTCGTTGTCAGTCCCGTTAATGATAATACTGGGTGTGTATCGGGATGAATTATCTTCCATTTCCCGACTTGAATTCATCGCTGCTTTATATGGGCTTGGTGTTTTCAGCTTTGGAGATGCACCCGATGGAAAGAACAACGATCTCGTCTCTCTCAGTGCCAGCCTTGAAGAAGCCACTGACGAAGGTCTTTGTGGTTGTCTTACCTCCAGTGGAGTAACGGCCCTTTCTGTCATGAGACTCTGAGAACGCAAAGCTAGTGGGCTCTGAGAGCTGTAGACTTGCGGTTCTATCAAAAACGAGGTTTGGGCCGTTTTCATAGACAGATCGCTTGGTACTTTATGGATACTGCCATGCTCTCGTTGAGTTTGTACAGAAGGAGAGCGTCCCATAACCACAGGAGATCCTCTGACTGTACCGCTTGATATGACTCTTTCTCCATCTCTCGTTGCGGTTTCGTCGATATGTCTCATAAGAGCTGAGTAAACTCGCTGAGAATCAATCTTTTTCCCACGACGGTTTCTAACATTATCATTCTCGTAGATGTCAGCAAACCCCGGCGGCTGTTGATTGGCAAAGTCACCACCTTCCTCGATTGTTGATAGAGAGTGACGGTCAATTGTATGCCTTGTTCTCACCGTATTGCCTGCTGTGGAATTGGTCCAACTTGTTACACGAGATGCCGAGGTAGAGATACTCTCAGAGCTTTTTGTTCGATGAAGACTTGGCTGTGTGGTTCCGTCAGTAGTCGACGGGCTGCGATCAAATCAATAAGTCTCGGACTAAAATCTTAAGATTTGAAAAAGTCGGAAATTTTTACTTACCTGTCGTATATTGGATTGTCACCACGTGTCGATAAATGACCTTCGGAAGACCGACTCTCAGCATACGCCGGGATACCAAAAGCTCGCTTCAAGCGTTTCTTGATAGTAATAGAGAATGACCGAGCTTTTGAATGAAGTTTACCGCCATTGCTAGCCGGAGAGGTTTCGGTATCTGGGCTCAATTCTCTTAACGTTCTGACTGTAGTTCTCAGTTGTTTCCGCACGGGCTGTGCTTCATTTAAAACAGGTAAAGGTGGCATCTGAGGTACAAGAGGATCATCTGCAAGTTTCGAGAGGTTCTGTCGACGACTGGAAATGGCACCGTGACTCTTCATCCTCCGGACTGACTGCGAAGCGCCATTGAAGAATGATAAGGAATGCCGGAGCGACCTATGTGATTCGGTGGTAGATTCCGCACTATGCCTCAGAGAAGGGAACTCTGTCTCTTCTGAATTGTTGGAATTGCGAAGACTTCTCATAGACCTTGTATTGAACATAGATCGAGACTTCCGGAGCCGACGATACGAAGACGGAGCGGAAAGCTCTTCGTCGAATCCAAATCCCTTAAACTCATGTACCGAAGATATGTTAGCCGATGAAGATCTGTCTATTATTCTACCATAAGCTTGCTGTGTTGGCATAGTATTATCGGATACTGTGTTATGGCTATGGGCGGTCGAACTGCGTTCCCTGGCAAGGCTTATATCGGAAGGTTGGCGGCGAATAGCTCGAGCTGAAAGCACTGCTCTAGATTCTTCGTTGGAAGATCTTGTCGTCTTTTGCAATGGCGCGTTTGCCATTCTATCTTTTGCTTGGGCCATTGCCAACGACGCAGCAGTAGTAGCATGATGCCGAGCGATCTCAGAATCCAGGGGGCTTGGTGCCGAGGTTATTTGACGGCGCTTCTTTACAGATGGAGCTGATTTCGCGCGTCTGATTCGATGGTAGCCGATTTCCGATGCCATTGTGGGAGAAAGCTGTTGGAGGCGTAGCCGAGCAGATCTAGAATATGCTGTCAAGTATATCTGAAAGGAGACACGATACAACGGATGATGGAGATTGTTATGATGGAGGTAAACAGAACGTCGAGAGCAGAGAAGGAGAAGAGAAGGGGGGGAGAAGGAGCGTCACGAGTGACTTCCTCGAAAGCAGGAACAGCAACGCTCCTTCCTCCTTTGTACTTCCCCCCGTCTAGGTATAGTAGAACAGAGTAAGACTGAGCGAAGAACAAGGAACACATTATATTCTGCAAAATACTCATTATTGTATTATCAAACAAGACATCCAGTTATCAACGCCGTACTCAAGGATCGAGAGAGAGTATAATACCGGCTATAAAACGCAAATCACGCACAGGAGATGAGATATTGTTTGATCTCGACAACATCGAGATCGAACAAGTGTACAGTCGAAGAGGAGTAGAGTTGATGCGCATATCCTGAGAGGCCAGCTCTCCAACAGTACCGCGAAGTCAAATTGGGGTTAGGGGCTTAAGCGCCATCTCCCCATAAGCCAACGATTGCCATTGAAAACGCAGCTCCAGAAATCCAGGCGCGAACAGACTGGAGGCGACGTTCCCGCGCCAGATCCTGCTCTATACTTTCTCCATTAAAATCAGATTCAACAACGACAAGATCTTCGTCTTTCTTCGATGACGAGGGAGAGGAAGAACCGGAGGTGGTCTTCTTGACTGTGAGAGACGGGAAGTCAATGTCTTCCACGATGCTGCGCAGCCAGCCACCCAGACCGAGTTGACGGTTAAACCAAAAATCCACTCCCCAGGTGCTGATCGTAGATGCTAAGGATACCCAAAGCAAATAAGGGTGCTTCTTGCGCCTAGACGCGACGAACCATGCGAAGAAAAGGCAGGTGCTAGTTAGGTTGGATAGTCGAATGGCGTGTTTCCGCGAAAGTCTTTTGACGTCTTTCAGGGCCCGTGTAGCATGCGAAGCTGTGGGCAGGGCTTTCAAGGTTGGGATCGTTATCGCTGCCGTGGAGTAGGACACGCCCTAACACATGAGTTAGAAAGAAATTCTGAATAAGAGCCAAAACAGCTTACAGTAAGTAGGCCCAGGGACACGGTTCCAATGAATTTGGTGACGGTGATAGGGCAAGGCATGGTAGTATACAATGTTTTCGATGGATATCTGATGAGGCAGCTAAGACCGGTAGTGAGGGTCAACGGGACGAGGAAACCACGGAATCAGTACTGGGTGTATTCGGTATAATTTGTGTAGCACAAGCTCGGTATCGTGTTCTGTTGTTGGCCTTGGTCCCAAGAAGTCGCATAAAGAATGAAGTGATGGAAATGGTGACGTTGCGGCCAAAACGTTTCGGAGACAAGGGAATTAATTGGGCGCTGCTGATTGGTTGATGAAAGAGGGCCAATCAGACAAAGCAAGCGGGGCTAACAATCAACACCTCGAAATGTCGTCAATATTTCTACTTCATTTAATTCTATGTCTGCTACCTATGCACCGATATATGCATGGGTGATATTAATGCTACATACTATGCTACATGTAGCTGATTTTCCAAACTTTAGCCCTGGAAAAGCTTGTCTCGGATCCCAACCTATATATCGTCACATGGTTCTTTTTCTGCCAGCACTAAACCTAATTAGATCTTTTGACGATATATGGTCTGGGCGCGGAGTCGCGCTCTACATACAAAAATTCGGGACAACATCACGCGAATACACCACCACCATATATTATCGCTATTTCTTGTTGGGAATATTGTCATATACCCCTATATTATTGATTGCGATGTCAAGAACCACCAATATCGTCGATACGGAGGCGCGGTTGGGTGTTGGAAGCCCACCCATCGATACCGACGCGTATCCGAACCCCACACCAAGCACCATAAATACAGCCGGATCTTCATCATGCCATACGTATATTGGACAGTTGACACCCCGACAGCGTGTTGATTCGATTTTGGAGTATATGCACACGTGCCATCGATACAGCTTGAGGTCTTTCCTCCAAAATTTCGTGACACAGGATTCAGAGGAGCAATTCAAACCGAAAGCAAAGACCCGGGCCCGCAACCTCTCGGGTGCTATATTCGACCAACCTGATGTCCTCGACGCGGTCATGAACAATTCGCATGATTCGACTTATTTAGAGTCAGGGGATCAAGTGTAGCCGAACAGGCAAACCAGGGAATAGATGCTCCGACAAGAACCCTAAGAGCACCTAACTGCGCATAATCCTTCCGAAACTTAACCCCCCAATGGAATACTAGATGTGCTTCATCAATGCAGACTGCAGCAATGGCAGTACGGTTTGCAAGATCAATAATAATAGGTCGGAGTCGGTCACCAAGAGCAAGCTCGGGACTGAAAAGAAGGTGTGTATATTTCCCCTGACGAAGATCTTTAAGCACCATTGAGTTGATCAAGTCGCCGTTCAAAAAGCACGGTTTTCCTCCCAGTTTAGCAATCTTCTCGCTCTGTTCAATGCCAATCTGATTCAATGGAAGTAGGATAATGGTGACCTGCCCCTTTAGCATGATAGATGGGGCTTGAAAGATCATACTTTTCCCAAAGGAGGTTAGCTATAAGAATCATGTCCTGTCGAGCAAACATCAACGTATGAAGTGCCTGCAACTGTCCATTTCGAGCTTCGTAAGGATAGATGAGTTTAATAGCTCGGGCTATAGCTCGTTTCTGATCACTTATCGTCCCTTGGGACACACTCTCGATGATCGACTGTGCTTGTTGTACCTTGTCGTGCATCCCTGGTGGTGCTTCCGGGTCCCCATCCTCGGTAGAATTTGCTGTAGAAGACACTTGATTGGCACTGGAGCCATCGTATTGTAATAAAGCAGTGTTTAGTGTACTCTGGTTGGGTTTCTGGCGCCGGGGATGGTGGATATTCCTTCGGGCCAGCTTGAGCCTGGTTTTAGCCACCCTGAGCCTGTATTGTCAACGCAATAGCATGTAATCTATTGTTTCCACACCTGGAAATGTTAGCAAATAGCTCTAGCAATTGATTCTAAGGGTCTTTACCAGCCGATCAGGTATACAGCAACCAGCGTGGTTTTGCAAAGTTTGTTAGGCGGAAAAACACGTCTTCCTGGACTCGCAATAACACCACGGATATGGCTGATAATCAATTTCTTTTTTCGGACAAATATAAATTTAATGGTAATTAACATATATTAAAAATATAAAATCCAGAATAAATATACTGGGTGCGCAATTCCTGGTTCCAAGTTGGTGCCTTTTCGGCGCGTTACTATGTGTAAGAACAAATACAGCCGCAAAATTGTATGCGTGCATATAGACTCCGCGCTCAGACCAAAAACAAAAAAGGATCACGTAAGCGGCTTACCGCCCACGTGACGTGGTCACGTGCCCTTTTTTGTTTGATTGGTCTGATACTGAGACAAGGAAAAGCCACAAGCATAGCTAACTAGATGACTAACAGTGACTTATGTCAAAGTGCGCCTGGGCTGTAGCCTACTCTAGTATATGTTGAGGGGAACACCGAGTATCCTTCCGAGAATCAGAAGACTACCTTGGTGAATCCCGTGTATCAAACATGCCAGAAGAGATGATACATATCGATGGGAGAACGCTTGAAGGTGGAGGGCAGCTGGTCCGCAATGCTGTAGCCCTATCCGCTCTTACAGGCAAACCGATAACCATCTCGAACATTCGAGGTAACCGCCATGGGAAAACTGGGTTGAAAGGCTCACATGCAGCAGCGATCCAATTCATCTCCGAAATATGCCAGGGAGAGGTCATCGGCGGACAAGTCGGGTCACAGACAATCGTATTCTATCCCCGAAAACGGGAAGTATACCATGCTGTAGCACAGGAGCCTTCGCTACCATCCGTGGAATCACAGTTGAGGTTCTTGAGTCTGGGAGTTCCTGAAGTCAAACCAGAATACTCTATACAGCAGCATACAGCGGGCTCTATCTCCCTTGTCTTCCAGGCTTTGTACCCGTATTTGGTTTATGCTAGCAGCTTGTCAGTGGCTGATAATACAAGACAGCGACCAACCCAGGTGCACATCACTGGTGGAACCAATGTCACCAACTCTCCTTCATTTGACTACCTGGATCAGGTTCTCGCACCAAACTTGATAAAGTGCGGACTTCCAGAATTGTCAATCAACCTGCATAAGAGAGGGTGGTCAACGGGGCCAAGGGATCTGGGGGCTGTAACGTTTTATATCCACCCGCTGGCCGAAAGACATGGCAAGAGTAAATGGTTTCCGCCCCTTAGACTCAGCCAATATAGGAGGTCAACGATAACAAGAATTGATGTCACAATTTTAGCTCCTGATATCGATTTGCAACATCAGGACGCGCAAGGGAATCGACAGGCAAGGCGGAAGACAGCACGCAGTAACAATGGCAGTAGCGGTAGCGTCAGCGACACTTTTCAGCACAAGACAGTCCGCGAATATGTCGAGGATCGAACTCAAAATGTGTTAAGCCGTGCCATGAATGATTTACGAGAGAATCTCGGGACACGGGTAGAAGACGGCGAGAGAAGCGAATGGCAGGGATCAGAAGTACCGATTCAAATACGACTCTCTGAAACAACACATCATCTTTCACATATCTACATCCTGTTAGTAGCTCACATGTCAAACGACTTCAGGCTGGGCAGGGATGCCCTATTCAATGGATACGCAAAGCACGGTGGTGGCAAAGGTCGACGGGCTAGAATTGAGAAAGATGGCGGCAGTAAAGGCTCCGACGGCAGTAATAATATGGTAGCGACCCTGGATAATCTCGTCGACAGCTGTGTTGCGGGTCTTGTTGAGGAGATGAGAGGAAGAGATGGTGGCGATGGGATGAGACACCAGCCCAGCGTCGATGTGTACATGCGTGATCAGCTCGTTATTTTCGAAGCATTAGGGCTGTTGGGCCGAAAGGATGGAGACAAATTGCAGGGGCAAGAGGATTCCAGGGACAGGGAAGATGATCAATATTGGAGCCTACACACACGGACTGCTCGATGGGTCTGTGAGCAAATACTGGGGGGGTGATATTTGGGGCGGTACATGAGATTGTCTCTCTCTTAACAATAATACAATATTAAACATTGAAGGTGAGGTATTAGGGTTAGATTTGAAACAAACTCTATAATGATAGGCCGTACGGAGTACGCTTCGGCAATACAACTAGCACTACGCAAATTAAAAACAGAATTTAACGCACGGTGAAACATGAAACAAATCCAACGGAGGGTACCACCTGGCAGTGGCAGCACCAACAGGCTACAGCCCAATCCATATTTCTACCACGATACGGAGTACGAAGTAGAGGTCATATGACTGAATCAGTATTTTCGTATAACTACTCCATAGAAATTAGGATATATATAGCGAGAGCTGGGACAGTGAGACACAGGCCTTACTCTATTTGGACAGACACAAGACACCGTCTAACCTCTTCGGGCGGCCAAGCCCTTCCAGAATCTTGGCCGAAGCCTGAGGAAAAGCAGACGGATCTCGCTAAGCCCGATCTGGAAAGTGTGTATCGGGACTCACCGATCAACCCTAACTCTAAATCGGCGGCATCAAATGTACATACGATACCACCTGTGCTCTTTAGTATTGACTCTTTGAGGGATCTAAAACATAGTGATTTACCCTTCGTTGCTCGCACGGAGGATCATCGAAATATCGAGGCTTACGTAGGATTTAATCTATAGATCGCGCTGTGCACTGCAATTGTGTTAGTACGATACGATCCGCGACGAATGCATAACTCGATTGCGCGGCTGCGTCTCCACATGGTCGCATCCTTAATTACCGGAAGTTCGGGATTTTTAA
Organism: Trichocomaceae sp. PYS4502; assembly: GCA_023625875.1. Lineage (NCBI taxonomy): Eukaryota > Fungi > Ascomycota > Eurotiomycetes > Eurotiales > Trichocomaceae > Trichocomaceae sp. PYS4502. Next base: position 4,824 of record JAMAFX010000372.1, on the reverse strand, counting down.
TTACCAGACGGGATGCTGCGGATTTGTTTATGTTATGCATGTGCCAGTTGTTATATTCATGCATCCATGTATGTATGTACTACGTAGTACGTACTCCATACTATGAGTAAGTAGTAACTAGGTACTGGGTACGCAGTTGTGCAATTCGCCAAGCATAGATTTTCAGGCCAAGACACGAGGGAAGAAAAGAATTTTATATGCAATAAAATTAAAAAAAGTCAAATCAGAGGGGTATAATCTAGCGAGTGTTTCGGACACGGACAGGGTGTAATAACATAAAAATCAATGCATGCCTCCCGTAAAATATGAATGATAATGACAATGATTATAACAAAGAAAACCCGTCAAAACGTCAAAAATGATAGCGGTAAACTTTAAAAACGAAAAGAAGGTTGGCAATTGAAAAGAAATGAGAGAGGCCCTCGATTCTCGATAGACCCTGGTCCACCCAGCGGATCCGTTTCGAGCAGTCGAGAGTTTCAGAGAGAGTGCCTCGACCTCGTATCTTTTCCCAAATCTTGCAAAAATGAAGCGCCAGACGAATCGAAATCATGCAATGCGATCCGTGCAGTAAAATAATGTCTCCGGCAGAAATTGAAACCCAGTCGAACCCAGTCGCCGTGGTGTTTTTGTCCGACACAAAAAGCCGGAGAGGAGGATGGTGGAAATAAGAATAAACGCCGCGCTGATGTTGTAGTATATGCTTGTGAATCAGATAGCCTCCCAGGTAGTTATTTTTAAGAAAAAAAAAAATTGTAAGCATTTCTTTGGTAGTTGCGAATCCAGCTCTGCCCAGACCATAGATCGTCGCCTCTACACTTGGTTGGTTTTGTCTGAAGCTTCAGGCATGGACTCGGAGGCTATCCGAGCCAGTCGACGGAATTCCCCTTGATTCTGCGCAAAGGGAGATGCCACTGGGCGCGGCCGCCGTAGATTCAGTGCCTGATAATGGGCGCATTAGCATAAACATCTCAGAGGTACATGCGTTGGAATATGACATACAGTGCAGTCGCTGCATTTACCGCCTGGAACGTTGCAGCGGCCGCGGCAGCCTCGGGGATAGTTGGCGCAAGAGTACATGTTGTTGGGTAGAATCAATCGCCAAGATAGCCAGATCTATTTCTTTCGCGGATTGCGACTGTTAACGATTCGTCGATGTGATGTTCAATATGCCCGGGCTGTCGCCGTCAAGTGAAAAAGGAAGGAAATCTCCTAGTGCAGGAGGGATGATGGACTGACGACAACTTTGGGAGTTGGATGTAACTTTAAGGGAAAGAATACGTATGAAGAAAGAAACAGAAGAAGAAAGAAAATGAGTGGATGACGTCGGAAAATAAAAAAGCACAAAACAGAAAAAAAAAAACCAGTAGAAGAAAGGGAGCGTAAAGAGTCTAAGATACAAAAATCAAAAATACGGTTGTGTAAGAAAATAGTACGCCGTATTATGAAAGAAGAGGAAAAACGGAAGCGGGACAACGCTCAGAGTGGATCGCTCTTTGGGCTTTTTTGGCTCGCCGTTTCTGGGACGCCGCCGACGGAAGAGGGCTGAGTCTAGAACAGACTAAACGTGTTAGGCTGTGCTGTGGAATCTGGAGTCAACTTGGAGAGTCGAGAAAATAGGTAAATGTGCGGTGGTTAGAGAAAGAAGGGCAGGACAGAGGATATAAAGAGAGCAGAGGTAGGCCAAAGCTAGACAGTAAAGCAAACAAAATAATGACATAGCGCGAAACAAAGCAGGCATGTCCTTCCTCACCTCTAGTTTATTGTCCAGAATCAACAGAAATCGTCGTTTTTCCAAGGTTGTTGTTGGGCTGAAACTGAGAAGCGAGAAACAGCTCGTATTGGGAATGTGCCCGATTAGGCAACAGGAGAAGAAGGTAGAAGGCTTTTTGTCGGTCAACGTCAGAATGCCTGGTAGAAGACGGTATGTATGTTATGTTAGCGAATATCCAAAGTACGCATTGCGCGGTAGTGGCCTCGTATTTATAGCATCGAGTGAATTCTAGAAGAAACCGAATATCTCAATGGCACAGGGATCCCCAGCTATGTTGGCTTACACAGCCTAGCCTGATAAAATGACTGTTGCAATCGAGGCTGTGACACTTTTCAGCCTGGTGGATCATCGCATTGGGTTAGGCAAAAGTTCCAAGATTGCCAAACAGTTATACCGTATACATAGTTATACGTATACTAACCTACCTTGGTAGTCTGTGGGTATACTATATCCAAGATTAATACGGCGGTAACATCATCATACAGGAATCAAGCCATGAAGCCACGACATGGCTCGTGACCTTATGCATGCCCCCAAATCTCTCTTTTCTTCGATCTAGACCATTGTAACAGATTATTTTCTCTTTTTTAAGGTTTCCCGATGCTGTGGATGACAGGAAACGGCTCCCGTGGATAACACTATGTAGTATGCGATATGGTAGTACGGATGAGATTTGGCGGATTAAAAATTTGTCCGTACTCTTTTTTTTCCTTCTCTTTTTTTACTAATCAGCTGATCATTTTGGGCCCTAATACGCTAATACACTCACCTTTATGCCTGAACACAACAAACAGCCTTGGAAATGTGGTGCTACAAGAGCCCGGGCTTTTATGTTGTGTCGCTTCGGGCATGTGCCTAGGTGACGAGCCAGTTCTAAATTGTATATTATCCTCACCGACTCTTCTGTTGCCTGGGTATTTGGGAACTGACCGAATAGATATCCGGCATCGGGCTGTCAATATACAACTACCTATATGACATTATGTTTTGTTCGTATCGTCGTTAATTATAACCCATTGTCCTCCGTATTTACCTAGAATATCCATCTGCAGCGGCAGTAATATAGGGCTGTACATATTATTAAATACGCTATGTATTGCTTCACTTCACACCTCACCTTGAAGAAGAGACCGGAGCACAAACCATCCGCCGAAAATCCCCGCTACTGTGGCCAGTAGGAGACTATTGCCTTCCCATGTCATAACTAGATACGCAGCTCCACCCACAAGAATCTCCTTCACCCTAGCGCTGCCTCGCTTAATTCTCCACGTGGACTCAATCGTGAACGGAGGGCGTAACCGGACATCATCACCACTCGCTGCATGCAGTGGCGGGGGAGAGATGGGCCGCAACGGAACGGAGACAGAAAGAGCAACGGGACGATGATCCGAAGTCGGCAAAAGAGGCAGGGCGCTATACCCGTATACTTGAATAGATGTACCCTCGTTCTCAAATCTCGTTGCCATCCAGGATGGAAGATCCAAGAACAATATCCGGTCACACCAACTGGGCCAGCGATTCTTTGCCCATTTCCACAGGTCGGGATGGTCCTGTGTTCCTTCTCTCTCTGACCCTACTACTAGAGATGCTGCTACTTTTTGAGCTTCATCCGAGTATTTGTAAGTAGGTGGGAATGTGATAGGTGCTTCAGACAGACCGTGCAGTGTCCTTTTTGCGCGTAGCTCTCGCGTTAGTTGGTCTTTTTTGAATAGCTCCGAATGATGGTTTACATCGTTAGGTGCGGCATTAGGTTGAGGATACCGAGTCAGATCGCTTAGGGATGGCGACGTATCCGAGGTCCGGTAGTTCAGATCTCCTGCAAGGAATAGGTGCGACCGCGGGCTGAAAATACCCGATTGAGTACTACTCTCCCTCTCGACTAGCGAGAGAAGACGCGTAGTATCTCCGTCTTCTTCCTCATGGTCTTCTTCAATAGCCAGGCCACGAGACTTTGTAAAGACTAATCGCTCGACTATTTTCCTCCAATCCTGATTCCTGCGCTCGTATGCATGTTCCATGGGCGCAATATGGGCAGCAACGAATGTCAGATCTAGCGTATCATCTCTAGACGCTGCAGTGCCAGCAGCAGTCGTCGCATAACCTAATCGCGCGCCGACAGCGCCTTTGTTACCCATGTCCTGAATTCCCACTCCGACTTCCGCTACATCCGTCCAGGCCACGTTCCTGACAACATCGGTCCTGATGAAGACAAGAAGAGCCGTGAAACCGCAATGGTGCGAGATGACGTTCGCGTATTTCACGCCAGCACCACCTCGTTGTCCATCATTCGTGTTAGAGGTACTAGCCGAAGCTGGCCAACGGTTCGTCGTAGCAAGATCAATCGCCTTCTGGAAGGCACTCAGATAAGGCACAAGAAAAGAGCCGCCCAAAAACGCGTAGTATATGGGCGCGACTTCTTGCAGACTCAAGACCAGGATCTCAGGCGCCGGCCTCGATTGTGGCAGGACATCGAACAGATGAGCAGCAAGATGGTCTTCTAGAATCAAGTTTCGCGCGCAGTTGAATGTTACGATGTACGCGTTTAGGCATTCTTGCTGGTCTTCTGTGTAACTCATGATAAATATAACCGTGGTATAGTACCTTTGTGCCTGGCTATGACTCGTTTTGATCTGCCAGCCCGACTGAATGTTTTGATGTGACGTATAAAATAAGTGGCGATGCACAGCACCCGCCTGGCCAATCAAATTGGCGCTCAGTTAACTTCGATAATCAAGGACAACTGGATAAATAAAAATACGCGGCTGAAAAATAAGATACAATATGTATGACGAGCAAAAGAGAAAAAATTGAGTGCATCATCCGTGAATCGAACACGGGCCTCGTCGATGGCAACGACGAATTCTACCACTAGACCAATGATGCTTGTTGGTCTTGGCTGGTTTTTCCATACCATCACCTTGACAGAACCACCTAATTTAACAATTTAACAAGAGGAAGTATGAGGTCATATGGATCAGGCCTGGGAATAGTGCGTGTGTTTCAGTGTACACGCACTAAACGCACTACATTTTAGTGTAGTGTGGTGTAGT
>JAMAFX010000371.1:0-17409 GCA_023625875.1 Trichocomaceae sp. PYS4502 | reverse complement strand
TAAAAATAGGAGCTTGATTCTCATACCTACGCGTAGTTACTGAGGGCGGACGCGTCCCGGGACCTCATACATCACTTTGAAACGGGTAACTGGGCGAATAACTGCATACAAAATAATCCCTGCAAATTGAGGGCTCTAGCGTAACTCGAGCGGTAATTTTTGCGGGATTCGCGGGTGGATTTGAGTTACCCGAGGGGCCCGATTATCGGCTAGCGCGTCACGGACCTCATACACCAAAGATGTTTTGGGAGGTCATCTATACGTTATATCCGGGATCTACTGTAGTACTGGTGGATTAGAGCACCATTCTAACCTGTATGCTATACTCTCAGGGTAATTAGATGATCTTGTCATGGTAAAGAGCATTGAATAGCTGATCTTGATGATGATCAACTGTAATATCTGGTTCGCTTGGATGAGCAGTTTCGCTGACGAAAAACCTTCTCGCTTCATTTTCGACATTCATTTTCTTCAAGCAGCCGAAAACTTGTCCATCACGGCCCTGCGAGTGAATTGACCATACTGTATCCCTATCATGAGAGATTGTCACCGAAGCTTTGTCGATACCTAGATCTAAAAGCAAGAAAAGATACTTTGCGGTTACTGGATTTGTATCTTTTGTTTCACCGCTTCGAAGACGTTTCCTTACTCTAGGCTCTTTGCGAAGAATTGAGTTTTCCAGAATGGAACTGATGTTTGATGCCCGTTTCCGGTTTTTGATTTGGATCAAAACACCAGACTTTTCCGGATTGAATGGCTCACTGCAGCTGCCCATATAGAACGGTATAAGCAAGTCAAAAGATTGCTGCAGGGGAGCAAACTGTAGTGCTGCATTGCGTCGAAGTAAAAGATAGCAGGCATTGAAAAGAACGAAGTGTCTCGTCAGAGAGAAGTTCTTTTGTCGCCGAGAAGGACAAAGAGTTCATCTTGGCGCCTCTTACTTCTTCATCGATATCAGCAAATCGGGCGTGAAAGGAGGGTGCGAAGAGGGTTTTAAGAAATTCCTCGACAGTAAATATTAAATTTTTGCTGACTGTCGCGAGGTTGGTTGGAGGAGTACTTTGCAAGGTGCTGTCGCGGGCCAGAGTGAATATCAATCTCGCATAGAGTTCCCCTTCTGATCCTTTGTCGATAAACCATTGATCAAGGAACTCGGCTGTGAACGCATTGATTACCTCACCCCATTTTCCCTTGAGAGAGATCATGGCCGCAAGCGAGAGAATTGGCTCGCTGGGCGTCGTAGTCGAAATGTTCCCAGTCGATGGATCCATCCAGTTAACCAGTCGCATGTGGAGATTGACCGCATTTTGTGCCAATGGCAGTGTTTTGGGATTGGCTATGTTGAAATCCAAAAATAACCGCAGAGTAATTTCTGGGTATTATTGCCATATAGGGGTGTTTGCCAATGTCTTTCTACTTGTTTCTTCACTTCATCACTAGGCGTCCTGATGAGCTTCTGGGTTTGTGATTTCTGAGAGAGTAATCTCACGTATGATGCGAATGGTGGTTCTTCCATCTTTGCTGAACTCTTTTGGGTCCTGTATGAGTCCTGTATGATGGTAAAGAGAAGAGAAAGGGAGGTCGCCCAGCATGAGAAATTCCAAGGTTGGTGGTTGAAGATTCAGTGATGGATGCCTTCCCGAGGTCACCAGCCAACAGCGACCAGCGGTGCCTGCCTACATAGGTAAGTTAAGATACACAGGTGGAGGGCCCTCTAATATATAAATATTATATTGAATCAATAGATTGGAGTACTCTTCACTCCCATATCAAAATACCTAATCTAAGATTTGTAAAGAAATCGTTGAATGGACCGTATAGGCTTAGAGGATTAATATCGTCCAGTAATAGTGATCAATGATCAGTTGCTTGTAAGTATTGATAAGGAGATGATTCGATGCGTTGAATCTCTGTGTATTGCTTGCCTATCTAGTTCGTTGTTACATACGACTCAGGGGTTGAAGCTATAGCTAGCCTCGCAACAACTAGTGTCACGTGACCTTACGGTCAGATTCTTTACAAGATTAATATACATATAGAGAGGGCATCCGTTGGCGTTAGCCATACAGTAGAACCTGGCTATAACGAATGGAAGGCCTCCCAGGGCATAAGTAGATTATCCTCAGAAGTAAGCTTGATTAAGAGATGAAAAGTAATTTAGGAATAGATTAATATATTAGAGCCCTCTTCACCCCTGTATCAAAGTTAATAAAGCTTATATCAAGCATATCTTGGGAGGTCGTCTATACGTTATAACCAGGTTCACTGTAGTGCGATTCTACTGCACCTAGGTAGCTTTCTCCTAGTTAAGTAAAGTGGCAAGCCGAAAAAGGCAACCGATATCTCTTGGCATCAAACCCTAATTCAACCTCATCATTCAACTGTCCACAAGAAAGCAAACAATCCAAACAGATAGTAGGTGCAATAAATCCTGCCAAATTGACGGACAAACCCGGTGACATATCTTAAATCCTTTACAAAGAAAACAAAAAGGGCAAACGGTCTTGGGTGTAACCTGGAGGCTGGCGCTTCCTTGGCAGGTTCTTTGAGGACAACAAAGAGAGGCGTCATGTCTTCAGCTTCACTGAAAAAATTTTTCTGCGGCGTTTGCTGGACAACGGTGCTGAAGATTTGTCCAGCCACCTGCTTTTAGGGCGTCCAATGATATGAGTTCCCCAGCAACTCTGAAGGAAATCTCTGTCCGATACAAATGTCAACAAAAAGGTCATACTACTATGCCTATTTTGCTTCACCGGCTTGACTGATCATGTCATGTGTAACATGGATGCCTCCTTTTGTTAACCGTGTGTTTTGCCACCTGATGAGCATGCAGGATCGTCTATAAAGCCCCCCCAAGTTTTTTCCTCTTTTACTCTCACTCTTCCTCTTTCTCTGCAGCTATCTGATCAGGCAGTGTCGTGACGCTACCATCTGCTGGATAATTTTCTCTCACTTTTCTCTCATTCAGAGTAATCATGGCCTATATTATTTTGTGATCCTTGTTTTCTTGGAAATCCTTTTCTTCATATCTACTCTGATTTCTTCTTGAGCACTCATGGTTATAACTTATTATCAAATTTGAGTGTCAATCATATACAGCCAACTTTACTTTTTATCCTCTCAGATGGAAAGAAAAAGTCTGTGAGTCTATGCCTAGCTTCTACACGCCTGTTGAATGTTGTTTGCTTGTCTGTATTTGGTGAATACTCATACAAGGGGATCTTTAGACACGCCCTGCAGTTATGGCGTGGGAAGAGCATCCCACAAATATCTCCAATAAAACAGGTTAGTCCGTGTGTAGTAATATTCGCCATTTTGACTGTTTTCCTCATCTTAATTAAGTGTATGCTGATATGAGATTATTGATAGACACGCGAAACACAACAACATGACTATGGAATATGAAGCATGTTTACACATAAAATAAGCATTACTGAAAGTCCCATGAGGGGACCTTTTTGGTAGCTTGGTGGTTAATATTCTGTTGTTAGGCGTCCTTTGGTATGTTGATTCAATAGGGATTCTGGTGTCAGACTCTAATTCAGCCCTTTCCGTCTTTGTTTTGGAGACGTCCCTTTCTTTCTTGGATCAGGTTCAGCTAACCTAACAATATTTGCAGCGCACCAAGACCTATTCTACGTATTCTACACGGCTACAGACATCTCTAGACAAGTCTCAAGGAACAGCTGCCCTTAGGTCTCAGTCAGGTGAATATCCACAATGTGTGGGTAAATCTACACCCCTAAGATGTGTCCCTGCTCGTTATGCAGCCCTAGCATCTCATCAACAAACACGTCAATCCGACATATACCACTTATCACCAGTCTTTGGCACATAGTAAGTACTTCTCTCATTACAATCCCTTACAGTTGCATCGAGGGTGTTTTCTGTTCTGTACTGGTGGCGGTGTTATCTGCCCAGGCATCTATCCAACTGCCCCAGCAAGTGGTTCTATAGACTGCGGTCTTCCTGTCTTTCCCTTCACCAAACCATGTACCACGGTAGTTGCTAATAATAATGAGTGCAGCGCCTCCACACCGCCAGTATGGGTAGAGAAACCAAGCGTGTTATCACAATGACAGTCTCACCTGTCAATGAGCATGTCTACCTGGTAATAGCCACCCTATACCCACTGTGTGCAGTTAATGTTTCTTACTAACATGACATGCTGTAACAGGCTTCTGATGAAGAGGAGGTTGCAGTCAAGGCGATTGTCTGTGGCCGATGGGTCACGTTGAATGTCCCTGGTGCAACAGGCCCTACGCTGCCTTCTACCCTAAGATCGTTCTACAATGGGCCGAAGGAATTACAAAATTCACGGATGTAATCGACGTCTACGTCTATTATGACTCGGAAGAAGTCTGTTGACGCCGACTAATATCACCTCATCAAGCTCGGTATCCTTTCTGGGACTTACCCGGTTTTCCACAAAGACCGGGCCTACAAATCAGTGATCATTACGAGCTCCTATCAACCGACCGTCATCCTCGATGAAGCCCGTCTTATCCGAAACATGGGCAAATTTGGAGATCGCACTGATCCCGAACTATGTAGTGGGTGTCATCATTGAAGGACCAATGCACTTGGCGCTGCTTCGTGAATACTCGCCCTTTTTTTCATGTCAACGAATACTTGGAAACTGGAAGGTAAGTGACTCAACTCGTGTTCTTGCAACCATATTCTCACAGGTAGCAGGAATCTCAGACTCGCACGATGCCTTCTAGCAACCCTTCATCTGACCCGGACGTATCCTCAAAAGTACGAACGACTCTGCGAAAGGTACTGGACACCAGTGGGCAAAATCGCTCGATGTGAGCTATTTCTCACAGAGAAATATGTCCAAGATGCCACCGGTTGGAGAAGTTGATTTGCCGAAGGAACGCAAGTCGACCCCAAGATGGCCTTCTTTCTCGGAAAGGAGTCAATAGCGAAGACTGGGTTTCCTGCAGCACTGGAGTTTCGCAGATCTTCGTAGATCGCAACACTAGAGGAACTTCCTTTACGGTCACCTTCGAAGTTTGACGATCTTCTATGTCTTAAGCTTTACTTCTCTGAGCGCGCTGACCGGAAGACTAGAGAAAGGACGTTCACGGTCGCCTCCAATGGTCGTGGCGGTATTACCAATGGTCTCGTCCCCAAGCAGGCAGATCATTGTACAGCATCTTTGCGGGCCTATATGCTCCGAACTGTCCGAACATGGTGCTCGTGTTCATTTCGCCTTCCAGATGCCGACAGATGATGTCGAGCGTCACAATCTCAAAGGCCATCTCAAGCCCATGAAGTCATGTTCGATAATTTTATAGCACCAGTACCGTAGTCAACATAGACAGACCTCAATGACGCAGTACGGACAAACCATCGGAAGAGTTCGACAGACCTAAGCATTCTTACAAGGTCAAACACGTTCTTTTTGGGACGTTGCGGAATACATCACCGTGCAAGCATTTGGGGTAGGACAGAGCAAGAGCTGAAAGCCGAGATGATCGAAAACCTACAACTAGCCCAGCTGAGCTCCGCGACTAAGTTATGGAGAAGTCGCTCCTTATGTCTCCTTCGATGGAAAGATGTCGAGCGCCACAAGCTCAAAAGGCTATCTTGAGGCCATGAAGGTATATTCAATGGTTCCGTGGCACCAGTACCCTCAATAGTAGCGGTAGACTATGACAGTCGCAGTAGCATCTGTCCCGCATAGACAGACCGCAATGACGCAGGACGGACACACTGTCGGAAGAAATCCGAGAAGGATTTGCTGCTGACTATTGCTTCGACATGCATGAAGCATTGATCAAGTTGGTTTACGGATCAGTGCTTGATTTTCACTGCTCCATGGTTGAATTCAATCGTCTGGACCAATGCCAGACAGCAGCCCATCTTTTGTGCGCCGGCACCACACTGACGAACCACTGTGTCCGAAACACAAAGCGCACAGTTTCACATCCTCGTCTCTGGCACTCATCGCCCTCCTCGCCAAAAGGACCGACCTTGACCGAGCATCGCTGGAATACACTGAGGTGGTACCGATTAACCGACGGAATTCCGGCGCACGCAACCTGTCATTGTTTGGATAAAGTACAAATGGGGGAATGCTGAGGAGGTAGGTCATTGGTGCCAGCGAATGTCTCCGCAGCTTTGCGGAAGAGTGCCATGCGTCCTTCTACTTCCAGGCATACTTGGAGGGAAGTCTTACTCAACCATGAGTACACTTCGATACCGACCGTTGTCATTTTAGAGGGAAGTTAGGATGAGAAGATCAACGCCGCGTACCTAATGAACGTATCTTGCGCTCATCACGTCTTCGGAATAATGTTCAGGTTGACTTCGTCCTCCTATCACCAACAAACAGATGGCGAGTCCCAACGTACGGCAGAGATTTTCTTACGGTATCTTATCATTGGCCTGGAAAATCCTACGAATTCCTCAGCGATGCTCCCTTTCCTCCAAAAATCGTGAACACCAACCCAAGTGCTCCTTCCAACTGGTCTGCTCATCAAACGATGTATGGGAAGAAGCTAAATGATGCCACTAGCCTTCTTCACCCCGACATCACCAAGCAAGTCCTCTCCTTACGGGTTGAAGGCAAGATTCGCGTTTTTCATATTCCGGACTCGCCACTCCTCTTGGGATGCATCAAGTTCGGCGAACCAAGTGACCGTCGCACAATGCTCGAATCAAAGCCCGTCCTTCCTGACGGTTGATGGATCACTGCGCAGCCATATTTACCCAAAATGGCACCGTTTAAGCGAGGCCGCACATATAAGCTGGCACTAGGTGGCGTTCTCTCTTGATCTTCTATTCTACCCATTCTCTTAGCCTTTACTATTGAATAGCTTCACTAGTATTGAGGCAGCGCGCTTGTTCAGCGTAGTAGGGCTGTTGGATTGCCCTGTCATCTAGCGAGTGATGAACCTGGTGAACCAAAACTGACAATACTCGGTGCATTATTAATGTTACGAACACTTCCTCAACTCGCCGTTTCAAGCTCCGCAACATAACTGTGTCTGATGTCTTTGTCATCTAGCGAGTAATGAACGAACACTGAAAACACTCGGTGCATGATTAATGTTACGAACACTTCATCAACTCGCAGTTTCAAACTCCACGGCATGGCTGTGCCTGTCTTTCTCGGCTATTCCGCTGATCTCGTCGTGATAGTCACATTTATGACGAAGAAGACTACCTAGGTAGACTCTTTGAATTCACTGATCCTGCCCAGAGCCTGAAGGACAACTACACATGCCAACTGGAGTTTGACATCCACGAGGCAAATGTCAAGGACAATGTGAATGCAGTTAACAGGTATTCCAAAGACGTGACGAGTGCAAGATACGATCATACGCGGCATTGATCTCTTCATCCGAAATTCCCTCGAAAATGTCAACGGTCGGTATCGAAGTGTACTCATGGTTGAGTAATATTTCCCTTCGACGGAATTCCGGCGCACACAACCTCTCAGGTTGAACTGTTCAATGTTCTGTGACGCGTCCCAGGCAACGGATTTGGATTCGTTGAAGGGATATTTCGCTATGGAAATATCCTCTGCCAAGTTATGCTCGTTTCCTTGTTTTTGGAGCTGGGGAAGCATGTTCTGGTTGTAGCACCTACTGTGGGATTATCCCGTATTCGTGGCAGAACCAGCACGGTTGCCTACATATTTAGGACTGGCGCTCTACGCCTCATGAGGAGATATATCCTCGTTGTGCGTTCTTCTGCTAGAGAGATCATCAATGTCGGTTTTTTCTTCTTTCTAGAGCCTCATATTCGCGTATGAACGCTCAATACCTACCAACGCTGCAGTAGCAGCAATCGCTGGAAGCCTCACCAAACGCGCTCCCGAAATCGTCGCAATCCGGCTTGTCTGTCGGGCATCTTCGATGGAAAGGTTACGATAGTGACGATGATTGGTGGTTGATATTAACTCAGCTCGAAGATACGAAAGGATTGATCCACAAGCGACGATACATATCGTCCGCAACCTGACGAAGAAACTGACATTGGCTACGATGGCGAGGACGTCGAGGATTCACAGAGCGATGCGGACCAGCTCACAGACCGAGCTTTATCTGATGAGGAAGTTGTTGATTTCTTCCACCTAGTTATAGAAACACTGTCAAACTTGGCCAAATATCAAGTCCACCAATCACAGGATTTGCAAACGCACGTGGATCGCTTTGTGGAGGACTACAAGGCGCGCGGTCAAACTCTCGCATTGAACTGTCTGCCTGGAGAGGAAGAGAGACACCTCAATGATGATCATCCTAATGAAAGACAGCCTACGAAGTGCGATACGATTGATCTCTACGTTGAGTATAGAGATACCAATTCGGACAATTCAGACACTTACGGAGGAAGATTGTTGAACGACGAGTCATGCGAGGATATCTCTATTGAACCAGTAATTGAGAAGGGTCTTCGTTCCTGGGTCTTGTCCAAGCAATCAGGGGGATGTTAACCAACGTTCGCTTGGTGCATACGTTACCTCTGTATCACAACCAGAGGCAGCGTTTGATGTTGAATTACTGCGCTAAGGAAAACCTCCACGCCCGAAGCCGAACTTTTCAACTCTCTCTCTCTGTTGGTATGCATTCCGATCCTCAATCCGGCACTGTTATATTTCCTATATAGGAAATATAACGGCGCCGTGGGCATCGCAGCGATCATTCCCGACGGAACTACTTACCAAGTTGCGTTCCGGGTCAAACACCCGAGACGGAGACAAAGAAGAAGATGCAAGTACGCCTCCCCGATACCTCAGCTTTGGATCTGAATGTCACAAGCAGAGATCCCAAGTTCGAGCCGTGGTGCATAGAAGACCTTTCGAAACCCGAAAGAATCTGGCGTGAGCACGGAGACAACCTGGGCGAGCATGTATCTAAGACGGGGAGGGTTTTCAAGTTTCATGCAACCACCGTGCCAAGCGTCATCAACATGCCTGTGAGCTGCGACCTCGTTCTTCTTCTTCCTCTGTCGCTATCTGGGGAACTGACCAGTTCCCGAGTTCGAGCCGTGGACCGTGGTGCGTAGAAGACCTTCGAAACCCGAAAGAATCTGGCGTGAGCACGGAGACAACCTGGGCGAGCATGTACCTAAGACGGGGACAGTTTTCAAGTTTCATGTAACCACCGTGCCAAGCGTCATCAACATGCCCGTGAGCTGCGACCTCGTTATTCTTCTTCTGTCGCTATCTGGGAAACCACACTGGTCGGTTCCTCTTACTCCTGTATCTATTTCTCGAGCCTTTTACTATTGAACAGAATACAATAGTATTGAAGCTATTCGTCCTTTTGACGTAGAAGGGCTGTTGGATGGCCCTGGCACCGAGCATGTGCTAAACCAACATTCTCCTTTTCAGCTCTCCTTTTAACCTCTGAATCTCACCTGGGTATTTCGCCTCCGTATTTCGCGTCTCATTTGTTGTCATCTTTAGGCAACGGCGACACAAAAATGGCACCTTCAAGAGTGGTCAAGGCCAAGCGGTCCCCCGTTAGTTTTCGGGGAAATATCGAGGTGAGTTTATATCTGGCTACAAGCGAGCTGTGAGACATTGCTAATTTAAGTGCCTATGTTGACAGATAATCGACAAATCCAACGGGAGAAGATATAAAGATGCTCAATCAACAAACGCAAAGCAGCTTTTTACGACTTATGGGGGTCAATGTGCAAGGTGGCATGGTCGAGACGCACGAAAAGACTTGCTATGAATTCAATAGAGCAGACGTTCAAGTTGCAACACTATCAATTTGCGTCGCTGCAAGTTGCAGCAGATTGGCTGCAAGATTTCCACGCAGACCTCGAGTGGCTATGAATGGATGATTGTATGCACCGATTCGAAGAGTCTCTACGAATGCCTTGTCAAGCTGGGAACTACACAAGAGAAACGATTGATGATCGATTTGATGAGCCTCCGACAGTGTTATGAACGTCAGGAGATTACTGAAGTCCGTTGGATCGACGGCAATACAAACCCAGCCGACGCGATGACAAAGACGAGACCTTGCAACGCCCTTAAGATGCTGGTTGATACCAACAAACTGGATATAAACGTTGATGGTTGGGTGGAAAGGGATACTACGGGGGAAAAGTTGATATGAAGGACGATTGTGTCATTTCGGGTTTCATTTTCATTGATTTTATTTCCATCCTCTTGCTTTTGCATGTACCGCCAATCAGATTGATACCCCAGGCGTTTTGAAGCTATTCCCATGTCTTGTTTCCTAGAGAGCTGCCAGTGTTGGTGTGCACCGGTTCTCGCGTACCGTTATATTTCCTATATATGGACAATGAACCTCGCATGGCCACCTCATCTTTTATCGCTGGGAGGTATTCTGCCGCAATGGCGTCGGCTGAGACCCAACGGTATGAGCCTCTCTCCTAAGTGTTGTTCAAGCGCCTGCTAACTGTTTTCATTTACAGAAAGAGTTCGCGCGCCCGAACAACTTGCGCCAGCACGTCAAGCTGCATTACAAGGACGATGTAAGTATTGAGATGCTTGTCAAGTGTTTTGAAAGTGCTAACAAAGCACTTAGCCGAGCGTGAAGTGGTACTCCGCGACCAGTGTGGACAACCCACACACTGTTCTCCAAGCGCTTTCTAATCGCTTTAGGCTGGTACGCTGCGCACTTTCCTGCGCCTGCGATCCCCTTCCGTCGCGCCCCGATCATCGACCTGACAGGGGACGAGGATGAGGCAAGCCTCCTCTGGCGCACAAGTACCACGTGTGTTATGCTTGCTCGTGTGGGATTCAAAGCCACAAATGACACTGTGCATATTTCAGCGGTAGTAGCGAGTGGAAGAATTTGCGACAAGCAGTTAAGAAGTGGATAAGAGAATCATTTACGGATCAAGATGCTTTAAAGCAAATGACAACAGTCTCGCTCATCGGACAAGGGTTTAATTTTCCAATCCACACGGCGCTCTTTGATAAAGCTACCGCCAAAACACTAGTTATTATCTACAACGTCCTGTCGAGGAAATAATTTTCAAAGCCGTTTTAGAACCTCAATAGCCTTCAACAATCACGGCGGGAGCCATTGAATTTCTGGTTGCCCTAAGTCATCCGTGATATCTTCCTTAGGTTATACGAGATGGACTTTTGCCGGGAGCATCAGATTAGCATCATAACTCCGTACACCCCTCAACGTGATCATATCTTCAAACGCGCCAATACTAGGGCGATGCGAGGTTGTCTCTAGGGTATTGGCATCTGATGAAAATTGGCAGAAAGAGATCGATGATGTATTCGATGTGCTGCTAAGGAACTTTGAAATTATTGCTCCATCTCTGGCGACAGATGTATCGAAACTCGCATGTCATGGTACAGCTAGAAGCTCTCTGTAAAAATACAACAGCTGAACACCCTGCGAGTCCTGGTTGCGGATACGGCAAAGACATACCTCACGCAAGCCGATAGACTTGAAAGACTTGAGCGTGAAATTACAGGCAGATATATCACCACGCACTCTTCTGCCAGCGACTCAGTCTCCAGCCCATCCCAACCAATAGACATGGTTGCACACCTTGAGCTTGCGACAAGCTTCATTCGTGGTGGACTCGCGGACCAGATCCCTTGGTGGATATTGCCAAGGACGAAATCGAGATCTTCGAGCACCATTTGAAAACCATCTATAAAATCGAACATGACATCGCGGGGATTCTTCCAGCATTCTTTCACACAGCAGCTCATGCAGATGGATCCCGTTCTTTATATCATCTAGCACTGCCTGCAGCCTCATTTCAAGAATGACACAAAGAGTGCAATTAATCCCCAAGTGATTGCTATACCAATGCCTGCCATTTACACGAACGCCCAGTCAAGTGAGTCGGAAATGCGCATGCATAATCCCATATTTCAGGATGAGGAGGATACTGGATACAAAGCACCTCTATACAATGTTGTACCCATACACCAGAATAGCGATACTTTGCACTTTTTGGTAGCAACCTTTAAAACATCAGCCACGTTAACCTAGAGTTCCAACGAGAGTACGAAAAGATTGACGATACAGGGTTCCGCGCTACCCACCACACTTGATGCCGAGGTGGTAAATCAATTACACCTATCCGGCCCGGCATTATACACTCTTCCTTCAAGTGTTTTCGTGAGATGCTTTTAAAGATCTACGAGTCGGAGCCCTACCCGGAGCATCAGATTAGCATCATAACTCCGTACACGGCTCAACGTTGATCGTACCTTCAAACCCGGCAATTCTCTATTTGACGATGCTCCGCAATCTCTAAGTATCGACCCGTCTCCCTTACAGCATGCTTTTAAAAGTAGCAACCATTGATTCCATGCAAGGACACGAATCCGACACTGTCATACTCGACTGGGTCAACACTTACGGCTTCTGCATACAAAGATGTGTTTGCCCTACGGCAAGCTTCATCAAGTGGTTCCGAGATTCTTTTAAAGATCTACGAGTCGGAGCATTACCTTGAATATGAAATCAGCATCATACCTCCCTACACATTCGCTGACGACCACTACTACTACTGGATCAACGTATACATACCAGCAGATGATCAATCTTCCCCTCATGCTCTTGTCTATCGAGACTTAGATGAGTATAATAAACTCGGCATCAAACAGACACCATTTGCATCTTCGAACCCGGCAATAGCTCCTTACCAAGACTGGTTCAAATGCCACACGACAAGCTTCCTTAAGTTGTAACTGTGGATTCCATGCAGGGGCACGACAGTGAGACCTTTATCCTAGTCTTGGATTACAATCCGAGACTCCGTTTCCTGGCTGATGATCGGCGTACAAACGTGGCGGCTCCAAGAGGAAGAAGTACAGGCAAGAAAAAATATCAAGGCTTGCGGAACATTCAATGAGGACTTTTTTCAGCGGCGCCTCACGTGCAGAAAGTAAAACCCTAGAGAGATTACGCATCGCCTCTGATATTTCATTTTCACAGTTCCAGGGTGGCTTTGAAACATGGCAGAATCAGGAGGCTGCCAAAGACCTCTTCTCGAAAATGTCTGCAGCTGAGGAAAGAGAACAGCGGTTCAAACAGCGCAGTAAGGCAATGATAGCAGATAAAAAGACCCCCGATGGAGCCTTTAGAGGTATATTTATGCGGTTATTTACAAGCGATCACTAGGCCACGCGCGTCCTTCACTGTATTTTGGCGATACGATCTAGATATTAACGCAGATCTGAAGATACGCCTGAGGTCATTCATCTGTGGGACCATCTCCGAGCCGCAGACGCCATAATTGACCTCAACATGCTGCCCAAGGACTTGAAAAGGAATATAAAAGGTGTAAGTGGTCAATGCGCGGGCGGAAAGGGGACACTTGCATAAGGAGAGAGCTTTAGAGGAGAGACGGATGAGTAGACTTGTGGAGAAGTCCCAGTTGGGGCAAGACTTAGAGTAGGAGAGGATGATGGCATCAAATGTATTCGCCGATTAACAAACAGAATATGTACTCATCTGTGCAGAAAAACAACCTTAAAATAGCATACCTAGGTAGTTCGCTGTAATCTGACTATCCAAATACGAGGAAGCAGATTTCTGGAACTCGTACAATGTCTGTACAAGATAGTTAGTGACAAAAGATACCTTGTTTCTTTTCGCCCATTAATCAAATATTTTCGCCGAGCTTTTTATCTTGCAGGCTCAACGACGTACCTAGTAGTACTGCCTCAGGGCGGTATCCCCCCTTTTCTGTATACATAGATCCCTGATGGCATCAGTATGTATGTGTGCCACCGCGATAGGGCCCGGAATTCGCGTGAATTGAAATGACGAGAATAATAATTCAAGTCATATGTGCATAGTACATAGTAATAAATCGAGCCGTTCCATCCGGTCCCGTACAAAGGCAGAATTGAGTCCGTGTGCATTGCATGTCTAGCTGCAGCTTGCATATCCTTTTAACTTACCGCCACCCTCGGCATGCAGATATCATGTGGCAGTATGCAGCATACAGCGAGGATTGTTTTGCGTAACAGGTTTAGGGAAGAATATGAAATGTGATGTGTGTGATCGATCGACTTTGAGTGGTAGGACCTACGGAGTATTCGGGGGATGATTGCCTGTGTACTACGTACGTACATAACTAGTTCATGATATTACTATTTAATCTTGGCCACCTGGCATATGCATGAGGTAAAGTATAGCCGGAGTACATGTAGACTCCGTACTCAGTGTAGGGCGTGGCAGTGGCAGGTTGCAGATCATGATCGGCAAGTTTATATCAATAGTCTGCGATGCATGCATTTGCAGGGTACGGCGTGCGTGTGCCGCGAATATGATAAGTTATGTGTGCTTACATGCACGGACCGGTACGGATGTAGGATACGAGTTTATTTGTTATTCATTAACATTACTGATGATCTGGTCGATTCCATTTTGTAAACGTAGCATTCATGTCTTAGCATTGTAGTTAACTACGCAACTACTGGTATCTTAGGGCTTCATGCGGTTAGCCGATGAGACTGCGGAGTAGACCATGCTCCATAATATGACTATGTAGTATGATCTACCTACGCGCATATTTATGTACATGACACATGTAGTATTATTATAGACAAGCCCAAGGAAAACATACGTAATCCTAGTTAATAGTTGCCCAGTACGGAGTACTCGGGTAGACGGCGAAGCAAGCACTTAGTGAGATGTGGTCATGCATGCCGCGTGCTTAGTACGCAGCAGGTATTATAGGGATATACTAGAGATTAAGTAGTATTGCCATGCCTTGTTTTGGCCGCAGCCAGTCTACTAGCTAATTGTTTGATGAGCAGCACTTCTTGTACCCCTTTTAAGTTTTGCGGGAAAAGGGAAAACCTGCATCAATCATGTTGAATTTCGGAGATGAGGTTTATTATACAACTACGTAGTAAGTTTGGATTTGATTCACCTCAGGATTAAATCGTCAGACATGCAGGGAACTCCATGGAAATTTTATAACTACTACTATGTACGTACGTCGTATAGCCGTATACTCCGGAGCAGCACGCAACTAACTATAGCCCTAAGACCATACATGCATGATGCCAGCAGCCACGATAACCAACCAACATTAAGTTATCTCGATCACGATAAATTATTACTACTTCTAGTTTAGACCGAATGTAAAACGCGATTAAGTACTTCCCAATCCGGCGCATCGCCGAGTGCTGTCGTCATAGACCGTACGTATTTAGTTAGCACGAAAAGTTGAAAAAGATGTTGTCTCCATACAGGACCTGCCGTCCATCGTGCTATAGCCTATAGGCAGTGAAAAATAAGATAAAATCGAAAATAAAAATAAAAAGTCAATTCCAACTTTCTCGCAGGCAAATACTTGATGGAGTATTCGCGATGCTCGCGTGGCCAGCGAGGATCACTTTTTAGGCTTTTAGCGATAGGTTACTGCATACGGTATAACTTAAAATTCAGACGAAAGTTTGCGCTAGTAATATTACGTAAGAAGTTACTAGTTTTAAACTTGTGTAAAATTACCCATACGTACAAAACACGCTTTACTCCACCTCGCTTGGCCGGAAACAGCTTATTCCACGTGTTGGAGGGAACGCTTTGGGTTAGTCTGTTATGCACGCCGACTCTTTCGACTTGAGAGTTTGCTAAAAGATGGCGCTACAGCTTACTACGGAGTACGTACGTATAAGTTAAAGACGCACAATGGCGTCAATACTAATAGCCTTGCATGAGTAGGTGTGGCTTAGGCTTGGACTCTTCCTGCATCGATTCACTACGGACTCAGGGCTCAGGAGTAACTTATTTGGAATTGCATGATTGACGGAATTGATCCTGTTGGAGACTTGGATGGTTGGGCCTACGTACTACGTGTCTCGGACCTTCCAGAATATTACCAACCTTCCATGGCCGCAGCACTAAACCATATTGGGTGAAAGAGAGGAGAAGGATCCTTCCTATTGGCCTGGTGGATCTTACTATCTTTTACGTTGCCGTGTTTCAGATTCGATGTATCAGGATTCAGAGCTAGTAGTTACATTAGCCTAATCATTAATGGCTCTGTGGGCAAATACGCAACCGATCCATTAAGTTACGTACGATTAATCTTTGCGCTTAGACGTAGTACTACAAACCTTGTCCTGCCTCCTAACTCCTGACTCCTGCGACGAGACGGAGTACTCCGTACTATGTACTATGCACAATGCACATAGATAAAAGTACGGACTCGGCAGGAGTTGAAGCTTATGCTGCTGACCCACTGGCCGTCTTGTTTCAATTTCGAATAGGGCTGACAGGGGTATGTATATAGGTACATACTAGTACGGAGTATATGCTCAGCATTTGGATTAGTGTACGCCTTTTACGGAGTACTCCGGACGTACTACGTAGTACGTACTAGTTAAGACGTCAACAGTGAAACGTGAATTGAACCGTTGGGAATGAATGGAGCATGAATCAAGATGGCTCAACAATACCGAGAAATTGAATTGAGACTGGATGGACTGACTCATGGAATATTACGATAAATTTTGAAATGTTACACTCAAAACATCTGAGCGTTGTTAAGCGAAAGGAAAAGGGGAAGCCTAAGAGGCCTAAACATCGGCTGAAGGATGGCATGCTTTGCTTTCCACGTGGCTGCCATATAATTATGATATTAGGTTGTAAGCGTTCGTCAAACTCTTGGCCCGGCTAACCAAACTGGTACGTAGTTACCACGCTTGTTAATCCTGTTAATACATAAAATACCACTATCCAAGGTGTGTCCCGTGACCTTGGTCCTTCCCATAGTGGATATTAAGCGTTCCAACTTGTCAAGGAAGTTTACTCTCAGCAGAGTCAGCACGATACATAGTTACTCAGTACATACAACAACCGCAGGAATCGGCAGGATTTATGCTAACCTCGCACTGATTCTGAGTTTCTCAGTTCAACAAGCTCACATGGAACTTTCTGGATATCTCACTCAGTAAGTTAGTGGCAGGCTGCAGCAAAATCTTGGTTAAGTCTGTAACTACACTCCGTAAACACATTCTGCTTACGAAATAAGGTTTGACCACGCTGTACCTAGGTAGTTCACTGACAACCAGAATGCTGGGACCTCGTGTCCTCTTTTTCAGTTCCCAACTTTGGCACGTACTCGATATTGAGCACGCCGTACTTTTCTCATAGTGCGTACGCCGTATACTCCGTACATGACACACCAATACCAACCCAGATAACCTTCCTGATAAGCGTAATTCCTTAGATCATCCTCTAATTCTATAGTTAGTATCTACAATCTACTAGTATCTAGTAGTATTATATCACTGTTGATAACATGTGGATCACTATGACTCGGTCACTTCACCGCTATTTCTTTGCCTTGAAGTGCGGAGTACAGAGCGCTAGTTTCGCTCCATACTATGGTAACGTAATCGGTAAGCGAAGCGCCATTGTAAACGAGCGGCCAGTTCAAATCCGCATACAAAATGACATTTTTCAC
>JAMAFX010000370.1:0-17433 GCA_023625875.1 Trichocomaceae sp. PYS4502 | reverse complement strand
AATCAATATAGAGCGCGTTTTCCGGAGAAAGTGGCCCGCTCGCTTACATGGCCCGCTCGCTTACCGATTACGTTAGTCTCAGCGTTAATGGCGCTTATTCACAGAAGCGCGCGGCCACTGCGGCAAGCTCTGGGCAAATACAAACGCGCAAAACCAGAGCAACTGCTGGAAAAAGAAAGCGTCAACATCTCCCCTCTCTCTTTCTCGTCTCTCCCCCGTCGCCCCTCGCCATCAACCCAAGACAACCACGTCTCTGCACCGCTGCTGTGGCACAACCACCCTGAAAATCGGGCTTGCAGACTCTGGAATTCCATCTTAATATTTTTTTCCCCTTCCTGCTTTCTTCTTGAGGTTCTACTGTCCGTCTACCCCACTCACTCACTCACCTCACACACACAACACAATAATCAGCAAGCCCGTGCGTTCTCTTCACCATGGCGGACCGTTACATCCCAGAGCATCGCCGGACCCAGTTCAAGGCCAAGAACCAGTTCAAACCCGATGAACTCCGTCGTCGCCGTGAAGAGCAGCAGGTTGAGATCCGGAAACAAAAACGAGAAGAAAATCTTGCCAAGCGCCGAGGCATCCAGACCAGTGATGGCGGCATCATTGGTGGCCAAGTCGGCATTGACAGCGACGAAGAAGAGGGTGGTACTATTGAAGGCGAGGTAAGTTGTAGCATTACTCGCTTTCTGTCCCATCCTGTCCCAAGTCCTTGAGTTTCCTGGAAGACTTTAGCCGGTCGCCGTTAGTGGTTGCTGTCGTTACTGTATATACGATATACAGCGTAAAGCATATCTCATACGCAAAGTCTTCATGGAAATGCCCTTTTTCTCCTTGCTTATTTTCCTCGACGTTATATTGAAACTAACCTAACTCTCATTAATAGCTTAACGTTGAACTCCCAGAGATGGTCAAAGGCGTCTTTTCCGAGCAGATTGATGAACAAATCCAAGCTACCACTAAATTTAGGAAGTTGCTTTCGAAGGAACGCAACCCTCCTATTGAGCGCGTCATTGAGACTGGCGTCGTGGGCCGCTTTGTTGAATTTCTCCGTTCTCCTCACACCTTGGTCCAATTTGAGGCTGCTTGGGCCCTGACAAATATTGCATCGGGCTCTGCTCTGCAGACTCAGGTTGTTATCGAGGCCGGTGCTGTCCCTATCTTTGTTGAGCTCCTAAGCAGCCCTGAACCCGATGTGCGGGAACAAGCTGTCTGGGCTTTGGGTAACATCGCCGGCGACAGTCCTCAATGCCGTGACTATGTTCTCTCTGCCGGCGCCCTTCGTCCTCTTTTGGCTCTTATTAGTGACGGTCGCAAGATGAGCATGCTACGCAATGCTACATGGACTCTAAGCAACTTTTGCCGCGGCAAAACCCCACAACCAGATTGGAATACTGTACGTGCCAATGTCTTGATGTCAATACGAAATTATTGAAGAGAAAAAGAATAAGAGAAGAAAGAATACTAACATGTTTTATTAGATCTCCCCCGCGCTTCCTGTCCTTTCGAAGTTGATTTACATGCTCGATGATGAAGTTCTTATTGATGCCTGTTGGGCTATTTCCTATCTGTCAGACGGATCTAACGACAAAATTCAAGCAGTCATTGAGGCTGGAATCCCCCGTCGCCTGGTGGAGCTCCTTACCCATGCCTCTACTTCAGTCCAGACCCCTGCTCTGCGATCAGTGGGAAATATTGTCACCGGTGATGACGTCCAGACCCAAGTCATCATTAACTGCGGAGCTCTACCTGCATTGCTCTCTCTCCTTGGATCTACCAAGGATGGAATCCGCAAAGAAGCCTGCTGGACAATTTCTAACATCACTGCCGGCAACTCGGTGCAAATCCAAGCTGTTATTGACGCAAACATTATTCCGCCTCTTGTCAACCTCCTTTCCAACGGCGACTTTAAGACTCGCAAAGAAGCGTGCTGGGCTATTTCCAATGCCACTTCTGGCGGTCTGCAAAAGCCAGATCAGATCCGCTATCTGGTCTCTCAAGGCTGCATCAAGCCTTTATGTGATCTTCTTGCGTGTCCCGATAACAAGATCATTCAGGTCGCCCTCGACGGTCTAGAGAATATCCTCAAGGTGGGCGAAATGGACAAGGAGGCCACACAGACTGGTGAAGGCAATCTCAACCGTTATGCGCTTTTCATTGAGGAAGCTGGTGGTATGGAGAAGATCCATGAGTGCCAGAACAACGCCAATGAAGAAATTTACATGAAGGCCTACAACATCATTGAGAAGTATTTCTCCGATGAAGACGAGGCTGGTGGTGACATCGACGAAATTGCTCCTCAGCAAACACAAGCCGGATTTGCTCTCGGTACCAACCAGCAGCAACCCGGCGGCTTCACCTTTGCCAACGGTGGTGGCGACTCGATGGACATGTAAACATTGTAAGATGTTCAGAAGGTCCCATATATTTTCTGGTCCACCGCCAACCTCCGTCGGTCAATCCAGGAGACGATATACTAAGCGAAGATGCTAGGTTGCTGTCACTGCAGCGAGGAGTCAGACTCGACATGAGAACTCCGATGTCCTAAGGATTTTTCAACTACCCGAAAGATGGATATTCGATCCAGCTTCTCCCAATTTAATTATTTTAGTCAAGCAACATTTTACCATCCCCCTTTGGCGTTCGGACACAAATAACCATAACCACTTCCCCCAGGCCTCAACTTATTTTGATTAGTCTTTCATTCGTGTCTTTTTTTCCTCTTATACTTTTCCCTCATACCTCATCATTTCCCAATGGATCCTTCCCTTGTTTTTTTTTTACGATGGCTTTAATGTTAGCACGATAAATAAGATACACAATCATGTAACCCCACGCAACTCTTAGAAGTTTAAATTATTATTTTTATTATTGTTATCATTTCTCTGATGGTCGCATACGAAATATCATATGATAGGCATACCTCTTGTCTTTTCTGAGTCTCAATTTGAAATTCTTCTTTACTTCGGTTTCCTCTCTTTCTAGTTGACATCGATTTTGCCCTCCCCAACCCCCGTACACTTCAAAAATCAAATGAGATTTTAAAATTAAAAACCACAATTCCATTCACGATTCAGAAAAAGCCCATCTCCCAGAAAATAAACATATCTCTTTTTTCTTCATGTTACCTAGGTATTCGGCAGTTGTTCCAGTTCCGAAAATATACGTCCTTTTCTCCCCTGCTTGATTGGTTATCGATTTAGGAAGACACTTTGAACATGCCCGCCGAGAACTGCTTGCCTAGCTAGTATTTTCATTAGGTAGGTCTTAGCAGGTTTACCAAGGTATTCCCTTCGTAGGCGCGAAATTCAAGAGTAGTCTTTCTGAAATGGAATTATCATTATACATAGAAGAGAAACGAAAGTCAAGACAATAATATGATCTCAGATCGTAGTACCGACATATGAAGAAAAACATCACAAGGGGAAGGAAAAAAAGAAAGAAAGAAAAAAAAATAGAATAATAAGAAATACTTGCCGCTCCTTCGACTGTACGTACTCACACAACAAATTACATCAGGAAAGCAAAGTGATAAAAAAAGAAAGAGATCCTCCCTAGTCACCCATTATTTCATCGTCATCTTCACCTCCTCCGACACCGTTCTCTTCTTGCTCTGATCCGTCTTCTTCGTCATTGTCATCGTCGATGTGCTCTTCAACAAGGTCCCGCGCACGGAGATCTTCGTCTTCGTCTTCATCGACAACAGCCGGGTTGGCGGCTTCTCCTTCTTCGTCTTCGATTGGGTCATCTTCTAGTTCAGCCCGTTCGTTGTTTTTTGATAAATTGAGTTGAACGGCTTTATCGGTATCTGCAGCGTCTTGTTTGTCCTTCGGTCGACTACTACCGTTAGCGGCGGGTCGTGCCTTGGGATCTTCCAGAAACCTGATGACTTCTTTGTAGTTGTGACCTAGTGAAGCTTTATTGATGAGTAATTTTTTTTTTAGTTTGCCACGATGGGATCCAGAATTGTCTATGACACGGCCAGTGATTGCCAGGATAATCTTGCCGGTAAGCTCGCACAATCTCTGTTCGGCGATAATTGTGGCTCGAAGCCGTTCGGTAGCAATCGCTTCATCTTCAGCAGCGTCCTCATCTTGTTCTTCATTTTCCTCCTCGTCATCAGAGGGGAGGTCCTTGAGATCCTGAGCTGACTCTAATAGAGCGTCGTCATCATCCACAGATGAACGGATTTCTTTCTTCAGTCTCTTAGCTAAGGTTCGTTCAGCAATGTCATGGAACCTTGAAATGATGAGCTGTGCCGAGGGTGTTATTTCCTGTGCTAGTCCTTGGACTTGGAAGAGAATATCCTCATCAACATTCTCCAGACCGCCCTGAATATGCATTCCGATGTTGCGCAATGTCCCGAATAGAGTCTGTAGATCAAGAAACGTTGTCACTGCGGAGAATCGAATGTCATCTAGAATCTTTCTCTGTTGCATAACGGCAGTCAACGTCACAGCAAAAACATCCCGGCTCTTCGCCAAGGTCTCAAAATATGCAGTGTTGAACTTGGCAGTCCCAGACTTGACTGCGGTAATTAAGGTCTGCACTTTCCACATGAAGTAAAAGAGCAGCGTCTTGATGCTGCTGGTAATCAGCTCTGTCTCCAAACTTCGCAACTCTTCATCGTCCTCTTCATCACGGAGACCGCGTTTCACAAAAAGAATAAGCGTGTTGAACAAAGCTTCTGAGCTCTGCTTGCG
This sequence comes from Trichocomaceae sp. PYS4502, assembly GCA_023625875.1. NCBI lineage: Eukaryota > Fungi > Ascomycota > Eurotiomycetes > Eurotiales > Trichocomaceae > Trichocomaceae sp. PYS4502. The sequence continues at coordinate 12,727 of JAMAFX010000370.1, read as the reverse complement.
TTTCTTCGCAGCAGCAGCGGGAGTCGTCTCAATGACACCAGTGCAATCTACAATACTTGCTAGATTGGATATCCTAGTGATGGAATTGGCAATTTCAACCAGGACATTCTTCGGAACCGACGACCCTGCTTGAACTTCCTTGGCTTGAGCGATTGCACCAACTGTGTCAATCATGTCGTCCCACAGCTCCTGAACTTTGCTTTCCATTGCTTCCTTCATCTCATCCGAACTGCGAGCATGCAAGAAAGCCACACTAGCTTCGGCGAGGACGTCTTGGTCAGAGTGTGTCAAAAACTGCCTATTGATGTCATTGAGAAGCGATGTATAGGCTGTTGTGTTCTTCTGCAGATTCTGAACTTTATCTAGATCGACGAGGTGTTCTAGACGGAGGACTGCTGAGGCCGCTTCTGGTATGGCACCAAATTTGTTTAACAGTCGTGGAATGATTTGGGTAAGACTGTGGGCCGTTTCTTCTTGCATCTCGGGAATCTTATCAGTCAAAGACTTGATTTTTTGGCCGCGCTTGTTTATGTCCGATCGGGCAATCTCTAAAATTCGGAGTTTGACAGAGCAAACCAACACCTCAAGTAGAATAATATCCTGACCCTCTTCCAATGCGAAAAACTGTCGCACATTGCTGACCTCATCCTGTGGAGGCGAGTCTGTGATTTGGGAGTGATCGTAGAGAAGGTATCCTGCGAGAGACTGCCAGTTTGACAGCTCACGCATGTGTTGATAAATCGCTTCAGTCGTGAGGAAGAAGCGTGATTCGACCGGTGCACCCGACAAAGCCTCAACTGTGCTCAAATGCTGGCGCTCTACCGCTTGTTCATCCCTCTGTCCGTCATAGGACTGGAGGATGTCGACAAGACACTTAAATTTGATCCATGATCTTTTAGGAGACTCAAAATCCTCTTCGTCTTCTTCGTCCCCGAAGGTTTCGTTGATATCCTCTGCCATCTCTTCGGTATGAGTTTCGAAGATTTCTTGAAGATTTGCAGCGAAGAAACGACCGGCTGCTTTGCGGATACGGGGTTCAGCATCGAACACTAGTTGGCCAACTTGATCGATTTCTGCGTTTTCCATCAAGCCCTGGTTTCTAATGAACCCGAGCAATTCGACAGTTGAGGTGCGTACATTGCTGTCTGTGTCTCTAAGGGCCATTTCAATTAAGCGACGGAGGAATCGACCGGTGAAAGTTCGAAGAGTAGCGATGCTAATCTTGATTTCATAGATTTGGCGAAGCTGCGCAACGACAGCTGCACGGACCTGGGTAACCGAGTCCGAGAGACCCCAGCCGAGATATCGCACATACTGAGGGTCAAAGAACATTTCTCTGTGAGTCTGGATCCATCGAGCTAAACCAAGGAAGCATTCACTTCGGATTTTGGGCTCGACGTCTCTGTACCGATGCACCCACATAGTGTCAAATGCCTCTTTGAGAAGGCTTTCAATTGCCTCTAGCTTTTCTTCGTTCTCTTGGATTGTGTTCTGAATAGTGGCGATCCTGCCTTTGTTCGCCTGTTTTTTTCGCTTCTCACTTTCCAGCTGCTTGCGAGAGGTAGAAATTGCGGAGGCTAGCTCCTCAGCAATATCACACAAGGCGGTCGTAATTGATATGGAAAATATGGTCGCTGTATGTCTGAAAGCTCTGTTGCCAGAGCTAGACATGATATTGAGCCATATCTCAGCCTTTAGGCCAGGAGCAAATGAATTATACAGCAAGGAGGAGCGGTGGAGACTCTCAATCCAGGTTTCGCAAAAGTCCACGATGGTGGTGCGGAAGTTGCGAAATCTCTTATCCCGTGACATAAGCGGATAATCAGAGGGCTCGGCGTCGAGATGGGCCTCTTGCAGATCCTGTATACGCTGGGGCCAATGGTCCTCGTCCGTCACATCCGCAGTGTCAACGGACAAGTCGGCACCTGTACACTGAAGGAACATGTTGAATAACGTGCGTAGGCCCTCTACCGGGTCCTTTTCGTATTTGGACAGCCATTCCTCCACAACGGTCCCCGCGTCTTTCCCTCGGTCGAAAATATCGGCTGCGGATAGACATTAGTATTTGCAGGGATCGAAGTGTAGGTAGAGTAATATGATGAAGAAGAAGAAGTCATACCAAAGAGACCTTCCGAGCTAGCATGGAAAATCGGCCTTGGTGGAGCAGTTCTCTTTTTTGAGGCCGCTTTCTTCTTTTGCCTGCCGTTAGTTGCGGGTCGTATTGCGAGTGGTTTGCCTGCGTCGTTGGTCTTTGCCTTTTTGGCGGCGCGCGACGATGCTGATTTTGCATTGTTTTGTGGATTTTGTCTTCGTTTGTTCGCTGCTCTGCGCGCCGCTCTCCTGCGTTCTTTCTCTTCCTCCTCGTCCGGATCTTCGTCTTCGGGACTGTCTTCTGATTCGGAGTCTTCTTCATTTTCCTCGTCTTCGTTCTGTCCAACCCGCTTTCTTTTCTCTGCGGGGTTGGCACCCGAACTGTGGAAATCCTGGGAGAAAAGCTGCGGTTTCCTCACTGCACGCCCGGATTTGCGCCTGCTGGAGGAATCGCCATTTTGCTCGCCGTCAGAGGACCTTGAGTCGGAAATGTCCATGATGTGCTGAATCCCGGGGCACCAAGAACTTTGACTGAACGTATCCTGCTATGTTTGTTTAGGGGTGAAAGCGAGGAAGATACGTGGAGAGAGAGTGGGATGATGGGCGTCGCACGCGTCCCGGACGGGTAGAAACGCGGTACGGTATATTGTGTATGTGTATGTGTATGCAATTGATATGTATGTACCGCTGGCAATGATGCCTTGTGCAAGAGATGGATAGAATAAAGAGAAGCACGATAGATATAGTGAAGCAGAGTACGAACTGCTTTTCCTTCCTCGTGGAATTCTGGCGAAGCTGCGGAGGTGGCTCCTTCTTTTCTTACGCGCGAGTCCGCGACTGCCACAAAAGTCGGCGAGAACATGATTGGCCAGCGCCGTCGACACATGCGGCCTAGCGCGAAATATGATTATGTAATACGGTCTATCGATAAGAGACTGTGTCACCTGATCGGCCTTGCCCTAAGCCCTGTATGTGGCTGTTTTTGGAATAGCGCCCTTTGATATCGATGTTGAACTACGACCTACCGATCAGTTGCTCAGATAAGACCGCTCGAGTAACCATGGAGCAGAGAAACAAGAACCTGAGGATGTAAATCTACTCTTGGACTGTTAACTGGCACGATTATACCCATAGCCATGCAGAAATTCAAATGCAAATCGATTGGTTGCATTTCCGGCTGAAATCTCCTTCAAGCAGACAGAGCTTAGTTCAAAACGCTTGGGAGGGAAGAAGAAAACAACAACATGGCATTTAAATCCCCATTTGCCGCGGCTGTCGCGAGTCCCGGTAAAGGAGAGGCTGTGCTCTCGCTCTTACCTCCATCTATCCCGACATTGACGACTCTGACATACAAATATCCGCTCAAACTTCTGTCTCGCATCCCAAGCTTTGCCCCTGATAAAGCGCTCGCAGGGGAAAATGCAACGAAGCCAGTCCATCTGTATCTATTGACCTATGGTGGTGGTCTTCTTCCGGGTGATCATATCGATGTGTCAATTACTCTGGAGCCCCGCGTGCGCTTGGTAGTCACTACGCCGCAAGGAAGCACCAAGATTTACAAAACCGCACCGGACGGACGACGCTCAGGCGCTAAGAGTTCCCTGACGGATGACGACGAGATGAGTCGCCAGTCGCTGAACGTTCGCGTTGGGAGCCAGGCCGGTCTCTGCTATCTTGTTGACCCCTCTGCTCCTTTCAAGAATAGCAGGTATGAACAGATTCAGGTGTTTACCGTGGACGGATCTGAAAAAGGAGAGAGTAGGAGTAGTCTATGTATTCTTGACTGGGTGACCCAGGGTCGAAGCTCGCGTGGAGAAAATTGGGACTTTCAAATATGGAAAGGCCGCAACGAGGTGTGGTCTGAAGATAGAACAACTGGTAAAAGACGCTTGTTATTGCGTGACGCTATTGTTCTAGACGATGAAGTGAACGACCAAGCAGCAAAAAGTGATCAATTGCATCAGTCTAGTGGATTGATCCGTGAGAGAACCTATCCACACGGTGTTCTTGGGACTTTCATCCTCTACGGCCCGATGTTTGATCAGTTGGGTGCTTTTTTTATGGATACATTTACCTCACAGCCGCGCATCGGTGGTCGCAACTGGTCGTCGACATCGACTGCAACAGAACCTCCCAAAAGTCAAGGCAAAGTCACATGGACAGCTGCCCGTGTTCGGGCAGGATTTGTTTTAGTGAAGTTCGGGGCTGTCAATCTCGAAGCCGCTCGAGAGTGGCTTGGGGACTTGATTCGCAAAGAAGGAAGCATTGCCCGAGAATTCGGGGAAGAAGCATTGTTTTGTCTATAAATGGCTCCCTAAAGTATTTACCTAGGTATATAGAACGAGGAGAGGGTGTCTATGTATACAAATTATCTTTAAGCCATAAAATTATATATTCTATTCGAGTCTATTTTCATCTATTAGTTGTATTGCTTCCAACCCATAGTCGTACATTTTTATATTGCCAATCACCTCTCGTGGCACTATCTAAATCATCAACATTAAGCAGGTCGGCACCTTCTCGCACCAAGACACTCCAAATATGATTTCGAAGGTTACGTGGCCAACTTGGCGTTGACCAATAACGAGCCTTCAGTCCTCGTTGATGCGCTCCATTGATCTGGGCTCTAATTCGATTTAACTGGCTTGAGGTGATGTAAAAATGCCACGGGAATGGGATGGCCTTCTGATAGGACCCCGATGCATAATAGCTGTTAGATGGGTTGAATGTGTTAGGCCCGACGATACTCGGTGTCCCAGAATGACCCTGGCCTTCTTCTTTTCTCCGTCCTGGTCGTGCTAGATGGGAAGCTCTTCGTTCACCATCTTCCATGAGTTCAAGAGGGGCATCATAGAAGATATCACGATACGTTGAATTCGCGGTCAATAAATCGAAAGGCGCGCTGCCAGTGGCAACTACCGTGATAGGCCGATTGACAACCTTAACTCCGTCCCAGTGGGTTAAATAGCCTCTATCTCGCAACGGAGACAGGTGAACGATGACATGTGGGAGGGTTTCGGCACCATTTGTCTTGAAGTCAATCAGCAGAACAAGGTTCTGACTCGGGTCTTCTTCAAATACGCCGTCTAAAGGCCAGTTTGTTGCCGAATTTTGTTCCTCCAACAGGTCCACCAGCAGATCGATATAGAGAGATCGCAGAGTACGGTCGGGGGTGACCTTTGGTTTCGAGTGAGCAACGTGCAGCTCTTCACCAATAAGCCACACATCAGCTTCCACGCTGATACATCCTGCTTTAAGAGCGGATAATAGTGGCATTGGCCGGGTATAGTCATTGTGAGAATGGCATGGCACGGGCAGAACATCCTTCGTAAGGTCCGTTGGCCAATTCACCAGGTCATTTCCCTCGCCCCATGTATGGGAAATGTCCTCCAAGAAGAACGAGGCGGCTATCCCGCATAGAAGCGATATAAATTCAATAAAGCCTCTGGATTATATCAGTAAGAAGGATATCGCCAGCGGAGTCTTGAACTCACTCACATCATTGCGCAGCAATAACTACCTAGTCAGGCTAGTCTATAGGAAGAAATAAATGAAGCTTTGTTACTTACCCATCGTAGTGCAGCAGGCGGCAATGTTGCTAGCGAGACGCAATCGCTAACTATATAGATCGCGTACTTGCTCGAAATCAGGATAACGTTCTCTGTCAGGCTTCAGCAGTGTGTAGAACACTTAACTCACTTATTCGATTGGTGCTTTGAAGTTTCTAGGATTATGTACGATAAGATAGCGATGAGATATGTACATAGCGATAAGATCGGTCGCCGATTTTTCCTTCCGCCGCAACTTCCAAGTTCCAAAGTTCCAAACGTACGTCGTCCAACCCAGGCCTCTTCGAAATGCCTCACAAACATAAAAGACGCCAAAAAGATGAGTCGTAAGTTTCTAATATATGCTGCTAAACCTACTCTTGACCCTGCTGACCGCCATTTGCAGGACCTACGACCTCCCTCCCACTACCATTGCCAAGCCATTGCCAGTGGGCAAGACACCGAGCAATGTAACAAAGAAAGTGGCCAATAACAAAAATAAAGATAGCGGTAGCAACAATAAGACGAAAAATAAGACTTCGAAATGGGCAGACGATACCCCTCGTGCCTTTTCGCGTTTGATGCGCTTCCAACAACTGGGAAAGATACCGTCCGGGCTGGATGACGGCAATGGAAAACCGCAGAGCAAGAAGCGTAAGCGTGGAGGAAAAAGTGGAAGAGGAGATAAAGATACTACTATGACGACTTCCCAATCTGCAGCAGCAGCAGCAAAAGATACCGCCGCAGCAATCAAGATTCTTCCGGGCGAGAAACTGTCTGATTTTGCCGCGCGTGTCGACCAGGCAATGCCTTTATCCTCTATGAAAAAGTCACAACGCACAACTCAGTCCGACGATCTTTCGAAAATCCGGGAGGAACGTATCACTAAGCATGAAAAGCACCTCCGAAAACTTCAGAAAGGCTGGCGTGAGGAAGAAGCTCGCATCCGGGAAAAGGAAGCCGAAGAGCGGGAATTAAGAGAGGCACAGGATGACGAACTTGCAGAGTTATGGAAACAATGGCAGATCGAAGCCGGGAAAGTCAAGACGAAGAAAAAGACCCCAGCCAAGAAGAAGAAGAGGAAGCACGGCAAGGATAATGATAACGATGCCGACGATGATGATGAAGACGATGACGATGACCCTTGGGCCAAGCTCAATACCCGTGAGCGGGCAGCGAAGCCCCTCAACCCGCTGGAAGTCGTTCAGGCGCCCCCAGAATCATTAGCTAAGCCACGCGAGATCTTCAAAATTCGCCGAGGTGCTGGCGGTGCTGAAGTGGATGTTGCGAATATTCCTGCCAGTGCTGGAAGTTTGCGGAGGAGAGAGGAGCTTGCCGAGGAGCGAAAGAGCATCGTGGAGGAATACAGGCGATTGATAGCAGCGAAGAGAGGGCAGTAGCATGCGCATATAACCTTGAAAATACGACGACTATTTCGGATCAATGTTCCTTTTCAATATCGTTCCGTTACTGACATTTCATACTATTTCAAGTGGTATATAAGGAAAATCATGCCAGAATGTCCTTGAGCGAATGAACGACATGTAAGACTATATTGTTCCAGCATACTAATAGCCAATCCCGCTGCACTGCACAATGGATAAAATTTCATTCTACTCCCAGATACAAATTGCTTCAATCTAATAACAATGACAAAAGAAAAGGCAATATGTCCTCAAATGGGACTAATCTCCTGAGAATCCTTTTTGGTGGGATGGCCTTCCCAAAACCAAAGAGACTTCGTGTCGGCGAGCTTGTTAAAAGTTTTGATGATGAGCTCCGGCACATCGCAGATTTGGTCTCTATTTAGAGCCGCAGGTATCTCGTACCAATTGTGGAATCCTTTCCATACTGAATCATACCTGTCTGGCAATTTGGTCTCTATGAATCGGAGGATTTCAAGATCTTCAAGAATATCTCCTCCATGCATCTCCTCATTCCTTCGTCTGCGAGCTAGCGCTGCCTCCTGGGTCGGGGAAGGGTTGTGTTTCTCGATTTCAGTGGCACGCATCAAGAACCATCTCCGCTTCTGAGCTTCCGAATCTTCTGTAAGCTTAGCGTTTTCGCCTTCAAGCTTAATGGTTTTGGTTTTGAGCTCCGCGGTTTCAGCTTTAAGCTCCATGGTTTCAGCTTTAAGCTTAATAGTTTTAGCTTCGTGCTTAACAGCTTTGGCTTTGAGCTCTGCGGTTTCGGCTTTAAGCTCCATGGTTTCGGCTTCAAGCTTCATAGTTTTGGCTTTGAGCTCCACAGTTTCTTCTGTAAGCTCAGTGGTTTTAGCTTTGAGCCCATCAATCTCCTTCTCTTGCCTGGAAAGCCGCTCCAACACACCGAGACCGTCGGTGTTGCCGATACTCCGGGAATGCGAATCGACTGTGAGTTCCTTCATTTGAAATACACTCCTCCAGACGTAGCTTATCAGAGCGCTGTGGGAAGAGTTCGTCCTCGGTATGAGACATCGTCTGTAGAGGATGGCATCGTACTTTTTATATATACCCCAAGTCAGTAAGTTATTCAACCCAACGACACATTCAAACCGCCGAAGAAAAACCACAGTATTACCATCAATGGTGTCTGAAGCCCGTTCAAATGGTCTCCGAATTTCTTGATTGGCCCATTCATCACGTTTCAACTCCTGTTCTGTCGCTTTCAACTTGAAAAGAGAGGCAGGAAACCCGATTGGTGATACGCAAGAAGGGAATTTGTCGGGAAAAGGATTGGTATGAGATTTCAGGTTGTAGATTTGCAGGTTGAGGAACTGTTGGATTGATCCAGTGGAGATCTAATCCACCATCCAAGAGCAGCAGCATGTTTATGTAGTTGCTAGGGGCACAATCTTAGCAAAGCAGACTTCCAGAGTTCCTGTGGATGGCATAGAAAGATAATATTGCAGGCTTCTTTGCACTCACGCACATATTGGACATGAACAAAGCATGGGATGTTCTGCATACAATCAATCACTCGCTGTTGTTACATGTTATTAGTGAGAGAAAGGGGAACAAACAAAGCCATAGACAAGGAAATCCTTGGTGTTTTGTTTTTATATGAAAAGAACCTTCCAAGGAAGTTACGATAATTGCTTTGTGATGTCTTTATTCTCCTATGACATATATCTCTACCTAGGTATCTGTGGCTCAAGAAGTCTTACAGACAACCTGGAACCTTCCAGGTTGGAGGCTGTTCTGTTCTACAGGAGACCTCGGGAGCCATTTTCAAAAGCCTACCTAGGTAGGTAAACACAGATAGATACTTGTACAAAGCTCTTTCAATCCTGCACATAGGACTTTTACTAGGTAGCATCTGTTGGATTTTACCTAGCTAGTAAAACTTCTTTTCACTGGATTGGACGGCTCTTCTCTTCCTAGGTGTAGTGCAACTTTTCAACAGTAGAACCTGGCTATAACGAATAGAAGGTCTCCTGGGATATAAGTTGATTATCCTTAGAAGTAAGCTTGACCAAGAGATAAAAAAAATAATTTAAGAATAAATTAATATATTACAGCCCTCTTTACCCTTATATCAATGTTAATTAAGCTGATATCAAAGATATCTTGGGAGGTCATCCATACGTTATATCCAGGTTCTACTGTATTCAGACCTCTTGAGTGCAATAGCATCTTTAGGATATTCATGACCCGGAAGAGATTCTTTCCACAGATAAATAATATCTATGCAAATTTGGCTCATGTTGTCGATTTCCTTCTGATATGGACTGCGGAGATTGTGATGAACGCTTAGGAATCGCATAGGTTCTATTCGGAGCCTACTAGGTGCCTAGTCGGAGGCGGGTAGGTGCCTGAGGATTTGTTGAGGCTCAACGACGAACGCCAACGGTAGTAGAGTATTTGGACCAATCACATTTGGGGAAGAAGTGGGGCCGCGCGTTTGCCTCAGGAACCTTTCCGACGGGAAGATCTTTGATATCAGATATAGGATCTGAAACAAAGGCCTCATATTGACCTTTATCCAAACGGCCTACTTGTGAAACCAAAGGAACTATTCTAGGAGCCGTTTGCCTCAGGAATTCTTAGCAACGGAGCTCGCCGATGAGTTGGAGGATTGAGAAGGAAGGAATTAGGTATAAGAACGGGGGATTTGGCCATGTATTTCTAGTTCCTCAGCTTAGATTCTTAGTGTATCGTCATACCTACCTTTCTTCCTTGACCTCGTCACAGAGATCATGAAATTGAAGAGAAAGACTGCCTCTTTTGTTTGCAAATTCAATCACGTCCGGTGGTGCAATGCTGACTAGAGACTTCCATTCATCAAAAGGCATACCGTATACCGCCTTGAATCCATCTGTCGCAGCATCAAATAGGATATCGTCAAGGCTATCATCATGTTGCATCCATTCCGAGGCCTGTACATGCAATTTAATGTTTCCACCATGGACACGGGCATTTCTCTCTTGTCGAAAATCATATTGCTTAAAGGATTTTGCTTGGTAGACTTTTCCTTGCTTGCGTAGGCGGTTTTCCCGTCCCGGCTTCATGTGGATACGCATTCACATGTCCTTGGGCACGTCCGCGAATCCTCGATCGCGCGAAATATTGAATTTCCGCGCTAGCTTCTCAAGAGCATGACGCGCTTGACAGGTTCTGAATACATGTATACTATTATCCATGATCATTTGTTGGTTGTCTGGGATGGTTGGGATCTGCAATGCTGGAGACTCGTCTAGATGAGAAGTGCAACCATCGACATAATTGGGAAGACGGTCTACTGGGGCTTCGCTCATAAAATGTGCGTGAGTGTCTTCATAGTCCGTGAGGAATCCGAGCTTGGAGTGCTATGGAATAGTCCATGGTTTCTTGGAGGTATTAGCCACTTGGATCTAGCTGAAGTTTGAATCAATGATATAGGAGAATATTGTGAGTCCTTTGTAGTCGGGCTTGAATAGAAAGTCTCTGTCCTTGAGAAATTCCCCTTTGAGACATATAGGGATCCTAGTGGTTGTGCGAGAAGGAACCACTGTTTTCTTCTGAGCGAAGATCTTCCTGGCTTTAAGACGAGAAACCTTGGACGTGACCTGGACAAGTACTTCGGAATTGTCGCAGGCACCGATTATAGCTCTGGGATTTCGGGATGCTAGGAGCAAGTCGATCTTGTTGTTAACGAGTGTGTCCATGCCAATGAGAAGGCCCGCATCCAGGTCGTCGATTACTCTCGCTTCAAAGTAAATCTTGGCGACAACTTTGTATCACAAGTTCATCGATACAGTTAAGAAACTGTTCTCTAGAAAGTCTTTCATTGATCTGCTTTTGTTCGTCCATTTGCTGATTCATATCATCCATTTTCCGGTTCATATCGTTCAACATATGGACAATGTTGAAGCCACCTTCCCTAACCCTAACGGCATGCTACCATTTGGTAGCGAACGTGGTGCGTATAAGCGTTGTATTCGGATAGTGGAAAGATGATTAACTATCCTGACGGCCGACCTGCCTAGGAGGCATATACTAGTATGTCCTCTAAGGCGGTGAGGAGCGGTAGCCTAACTAGATACAGTAATAGGCCGGCGGCAGAATCGTCGTGCGGCCACATGCAGTATGCGAGGCGTATCAATTGCCTTGACCGGCGTTGCTGCCTGAATCCGCAGTTTTCAACGGGATCATAAAATGAGAGCGGATTCGGTGATTGCAGCCAGACGCTGCAGGGGATTCAAGAAATCTGCGTAGAAAACCGGTGCAGATATACAGAGAGTGCTAGCAAGAGCGAGGACTCGCTCCGGGCACAATCTTGACAAAAGGGGGTAGTGGAAGGGAAGAAAAGTAGGGGAACTGTCGGGATGATCAGCGTCGGCTTCACAGCACGAAGAACGACTCGATCAGAGGGAGTGACTTGCGCACGAACGCGTGCGACTGAGGGAATGAGCTTGGAGGATCTGACAATCTGTATCTTCAAAGACTGGTGAGAGACATGCTACCATTTTGTCGTTACCGATCATTTTGTGATCGTACGACATAGTCAGAGGCTGTGATTCAACAATTTTGGCTGCTGATTGTATCATGAACTCATTTGTCTTCAGATCCTTTGGATGTAGATGGGAACTATTGGTATTTATATCTGTTAGTCAAGTTGTTCCAGTGTACAAAAGGGTTGAAAAATTTTGCAACCTACTCCTGTGAAAGCCAGAAAATATGACCAAAAACCACTACTGTTAGTGATCCACTAACAGGGCCTCGTTTTTGTCGTAACGGTCTATTTTTGCCTATTTTGCTTTCTCTCATCCTGTCATCTTCTTGATTTGCCACAGTCTGTGGGGCAAAAAGATCCTCGGGTTCTGCCTTGTTCTGCCATGATAACATGCAAGGACAGACAAATAAATGTAAGGTGACTATGAGGTATGCAGATCTATCGCAATCAAGAGGTTGATATATCCTGAAATCAAGGCAAGAGAGGTAGGTGAGACAGAGCTGAGGTTGGATGAATCATGACGGTCAACTTGGAGTGAAGTCTGAAGGAAGTCGCGAAGCGGGGCAGCTGACATCCACGGTGTCTTCTGTTGAGAGCCTCAGGTTCTCTAGAACCAGACTGATTACCAAATCAGGTTAGCGCCACAACGTCCAGTAGTTAGAGATTTATCCCCTTATTAAGGCTCTGTAAATTGAGATCTTTTACCTTATTCTCTTACATATATGGTACGATTAATAGGTTATGAGCTTTAATAGGTTATGAGCCCCTGTATTGCCCAGTAAATGCTTTAAATTGTTTGCTGACGCTGTTCAATAAATCAAAATACCAAGATTACCTGACTATGTTTCAAAACAATAGCAGCCTTTAGCAGGACAACTCAAAACACTAAAAAAGGACCAATCCTGAGTTAAAAGGATGTCCACTCAATCGCCTGATTATTTTTAAAACGTTGGCAGGACTGATCAAAATATTAAAAAGGACCAATCCTGAGTCAAAAGGACGTCTATAAACGTGATAACATAACTCCCGTTCTCAACTGTTCCAGGCCTGGGAGTAGTGCGTTTAGTGTAGTGTGAGAAATCCACACTACACTACACCATTCTTGATGCCAAAATGTCCATACTACACTACACTACACTGAACGCACTACTTCGTGACTAAGCAGAATTCTTGTG
>JAMAFX010000369.1:0-17521 GCA_023625875.1 Trichocomaceae sp. PYS4502 | reverse complement strand
AACTGGCAGAATTGATTGGGGTATAACCCCTGTAAAAAAATCGTACTAACATAATTACCGGGCTCAACCATAGTAGTGATTGAAGAGCAATGAAGATGAGTTACAGGGTATGTGGCAGCATCGCTGCCCCACCAATCCTTTTTGTTGCTGCCGCTGTTGCTTGTGTGACTGACACCAGTGCTCAGCCTTGCCAGCTGTGCTTAATCCCAGTTCATTGGGCCATAAAATGAACATGGCCAGCACATTACCAATTATCGTCGAAAGGCATGCGTTGCACAATTGTGTGTGTGTGTGACTTGAGGAACAATCAGGAAATAAAAGATGAACCTTGGAAGGCAGCGCCTGCTGAGTCCTGGCAAAATCAATCATAATAATCTCCAGTCCTTCAGAAGCTCATCTTTCGACCATCATTAAGAACTAAATAAACATTCGTACCTCCGGGCATGAGCTGGAAGGAAGTCCTACGTCTTCCAACGAACATGTAAGCGGTCATATGCTTACAGTTATCCATAGTAGAAGAATGCTGCCTCCAAATAAGCATAATGCTGTTTGGGTAAAGATCACTTTAGATGAATTTTGTATTCGACTGTGTTTGATGAGGTCTCTGTTGGTATTTTGCCCAGGATGTAAGAGAGTTGCTCAGAACTTCCAAGGTTGCTTTTGTTGGACCGAATACGTACTAGGTAGTGCCAACTCCGTTAGGCCTACAAAGGGGTGAACGAACAAATCAAGACTCTCAATGAGCGGAGGACTCTCATATATCATTGCACACCTCAAAACACAGCTATCTGGCAATCTTGATCACTTATATACACAAAATCTCATACAAATGACATCAGTAAATTTGGCAATCTGCGTTCAATGGAACATTCTCGATATAGCCATCATATAGGCTTGTAGAACTGATTTATAATGCCCAATATCACATCGATATGTGAAGCCAATTCTCGAAATTTCTTGATAGTCAATGCTTCGCCAATTATCCGAATTAGGTTTAGTGCACCTAATTTCTAACAGCTTTTGTCGATCATCCCGCATCTTCATCTCTCCCAAGTTTGGGACGATAAGACGATAATTTATGTAGGCTTTTCTTTTCAATAACAACCAGGTTGGTTCAAAACTTACTTCAATATGTCGATATGTATAACTAACCCCCTCTTCAACCACCGAAGTATTTTCTGGCATTAGTTATTTTCTGGCATTAGTACGGCGGACTAAATGAACATGCAAAGGATGATCCTACGAGGACTACAGCTCGTGAAGGAGCGTTGACTTTGAATGATCTTGAACAATATGTTATCAGTTTTGATCCTAAGACACATATGTACAATTTTTGCAAATGTATAGCTCTTACAAACGTACAACTCCTGTGAATGTACGCTATTCACATACGTACAGATTTTACAAACTTTCGCTATTCAAATTGGTCAACATCACTCCTGGTATGCTGTTCTGAACGGGAGCAAGTCAGTTTCTAGCATCTTTCCGTTCCTGACTCAACCCTTTCAGGAGCGGGTCCGTTCCTCACATTGAATCCAATTCTCGTACCAGCTCGGTTTCGTGAACGTGAGACCACTTCATGATGAGTTTCTATTTTGCACCAAGTCAGAAGATCAAACTTCGGTTTCTAAGCCCAAATTGAATAAGAAATCAATTTCATTGGTGCACGCTCTCAGTCTATATATACTACCACGAAATTAAGCTCATGTGTTCTGTTCGCCAAAATCATCATGCAGTTACCTGTGGAGATAATACTGCTCATTATCTCTTACCTGCCATCTTGGGAAGTTAAGAAGTTATCGCTAGTAGACAAAAGAACGAGAGCAATATGCATCCAATCTCTCTTTCGTTCCGTACGGATCGAGTTTTCAAGAAGCAGTCTCGGCACACTGATGAGCCTTAGATCGTCGGCTCTATGCGAACAAGTGACATCTTTTACATATGTGGCCCCACAGCTACTGAAATCAGGTACGAGATGTGCTAGATAGTTTTCCTCTCAAACTGACCCTCTTTGAGATGTGACCGATTTCGACTTTTTCAAATCTTCTATGTTGACGCCGGAAAGCTATGTGGGAGTGGCAAAATCTCATTTCGATCTGGGATTCCGACCAAGTGAATGTGCGCCGTATATGGCCATCTTTCAGACCGTGCAAAAGATGTGTAGGAAACAGAACCAGATCCTCGAGAATAGAATCGATCAGGCAGCGCTATCGAAAGGCCTGTGTATTTTCCCACACTTGAAAGAGCTCATGGTGCATTTTTGTGTGCCCCTGGAAAGGAAACCATGGCTGGAAGCATATATCGATCTTAACACGGATATAGCTGAGGGGCTGTACACACACCACATACAAGTGATTGCACAAGCCTTGTCTGACAGATCGAAGTGGAACTTAGACCAAGTCGACAGTATTCATTTGCGCGGATTTCAAATTCAGACCGGACATCAGTATGAGATCTCGGATCTTATGTCCCTATCTGCTCATTTACAGGAGCTACTGGTCGGTGTACGCTGTCTAAAGATGACGCAGTCCGATTCAGCTATGGAGGTGCTTTCACAATGGGATCTGAATATTGATCAACTTGACATGTGTGATATGATGATTGATTACAACACCCTGAAACGGTTTTTTTCTGCCAATCAACCAAGTCTTCGCTCAGTCGGTTTCCACAATGTCGTTGTGACAGAGGTTCCATTCGAGGAATCTGCATCTCAGTTGAGTGTAGACATTCTAGCGGAACTGATCGGTGCTCGTAGGGGAGCACAGGGCCAGGCAACGTACTGCCATTGTCATTCTCGGCACAATGGTTGGAGGATCCTTTGGGAGAAGGAACCTCTTCTTTAGTCTATGCATGAAGACATGCGATCAAAAACAGCGGATATAAATACGATATAAGTCCCCCTTATCAAGCATCTAAGATCAACTATAAACGTATTACCAGTCAGACACCCCATGGATCCTAAAATTGAGCGACGAAAGGCCCTTCAGAGGCGCAACAGACGAATGAAAAGCCTTCTTCTGAAAGCAGTCGATATGAGCATTCTCTGTGATGCGGAAGTAGTTCTTGGTGTCCGAATTCGGGAGACGGGCCGTGTCACTACATTTTGCTCTGACCCAGAAGGACTCTGGTCTCCTGTTACCTTGAAACTGGTATGTTTATTTCGGCTCACTGATCTCATGCCAGAACTGACATTGAATAGGGGAACTACTACCCGATCCCCATCAATATGACGCTAGACGATTTCCAGCATGGACAGGGCCGGAACAAAGATCAGGACCCAGAAGCGGGAAACGACGAAGCTGGTGGAGAAGAATGAACCTATACGCTCGTTCTTAGGATTAGGGTTCATTTGGAACGTAGGAATACTGAAGAAGGCTAGGCGCAAAGGTTATTTCCAAGTCTTGAGTTTTAATCTACAGTACCTATGCAAGAGTGTTAACTATTAGAATGTATATTAGTTCCACAGATTCTATGCAGTAGTTTTAATGCGGAGTTAGCTTCTCTATTATGTAAACCTTCAAGTCAAGCAATGTACATTGTAACATGCCCAGCTAATGGCTTATTAGATAAAATTGCGTTTTAGAAACAGCATGCATATGTACAGCTCGCCTATAGCCAGTAATAGGTTGTCGCTAGGGCAGACAGTCAACCTCTGATGGGTTAACATGGCAATACGTGGTACTTTAGCACGGGCTATTCGTTGGTTATTTCCCTACCTCTTTAGGTTTCACATATAAGGCCCGGCCCTAGTTTTCTGTTATGGGTTCGGTGGCTGAGAGGCGTAGAGAGGCGTGAAGAGGGGGAACGTCTTAAATTGCATAATACATAATGTAAGGAAGCCATCAATCCGACCACCGGAAATAAGCATCGTAAGTCGATCTACTGGTTTTCTACTTGTATGAAAGTTTATTCCTTGGGTCATATGTGGATTGATTCGACCCCGTTCTTGGAGAGAATCTCTAAATTTTCGTAGATAGTAAAGATATTTCATCGCTGAACTAGGATCGTTTAACGTCCATTCATATCATTGAGAGTATAAGAGAAATATAGTACGGAGTACAGTACTCTCTAAGATACCTAGAATGACCTATTTTCAAGGCAATTTATATAAATTGATTGGCGGCTTTTCCCCTCCGACTAATGATTCGTAGTTCAATTATAACCTTGTGTAAAATATGCTACTTCTGTTTTATTATAATTTAAGAGATACCTTATTGCTTGTTTTCCTCCGGCCAGGGTTGTAATTACGCCGCGAGATTTGTGCGCTATGTAAATGGCTAATGCAGTATGGAGGCTGCTTCAGCGTTGGACTACTGGGACGATTGGTTGAATTAAAGAACGCGTATTCTCGCAAGGTAAATATACGTAGTAACCTCGCTATGTAACCAGCCCAAGGCAATGCATCACTCGGGAGCAAGAAGGTCTAATTTCTTACCTAGGTAACGAGCATACTACGAAATCAAGTATAGTCGGGACTCGGTAGGCATGGCGAAGATATAAATTCGTAAATCCTCTTTACAAGAGAATACCATATTCCTACCTTTGTGCCTTTGTCCTTAAATAACGCTATACACGATGAAGTTATTCACGTTTGTCTCGCTTGCTACGACAGCAGTAGCTCAAACTATCTGGATACAGGCCCCTGTCACCAACCAAGAAGTTATAGCCGGCGATGATCTTGTCATTGAAATTCAATCACTGGTGCCGTACCTATTCGCGCTTTTCTAGCTCCGTCGTAAGCAAAAGCTAATCATGGAAGAATATTTAGGACACTGCTACTCCATATATGGATATCGCGGCCGCCATCGGCATTGGGCCTTGGTCCAGCGATCCCTGTTGCGGAGAATTGGGAGAATTCTTAGTCTATCAGGGTAATTGGACTATTGAAGGATTTGCCTACCCTCAGGGTGGATTGTACACCAATGTCACAGTCACCATCCCATCGGACATCCCTCCTGGACCTGCACTTCTTAGCGCAGTTGTGTTCCAGGTTTATTCAGTATGTGCCATCTATCTCTTGATGGGTATGACTTAGCTGACAGTTTTACTGTCTAGGAATTTAATAGTCCGATCTTGCAAACAGCCGCTACCAATATCACGATCGTCAACGGATCCTAGTTTAAAAAGTTTCGGCAGGGTAGCTACATGATTCCTGATGCTACATGGTTCAGCCCTCGCTGGGTCGAATGAGAGTTTACTATATCGCACACATTTCCTGTATCTAGTTCTTCCGTCAAGGATCAATTTCGTTGGAATAAATCTTGCTGTCACTTCGGACTCTGATCTCTCTGCTTCTATCTACTTTCCTCGCCTATTTAGTTAGGGCAGGTAGCTGATAGACAAGTCCAGTTAGCGGTCATTTTAGTACTTTTACCGTAATATTTTGGAAAAACTGCTTTTCCAACGTCCATGATACTTTTTGGTCATTTGACTTTGAAACCAGGATTTTACCTGCTTTTCTCGTCAGCGGAGTCTATTGCAGGCAGGGGAGAGGAAACAGTCATAACTAGCGGAGAAGTAAGTCTCAAGAAGTTGAAGGTGAACTTAAGAATTCCCAAAATCGTCTTCCTTATTTTTCGATCTCCGTGTTCTTTCTCTTTGTTGTCGTCTTGGCCACTTTAAAAACATTCGGTTTCTTCACGCGGTCTTTAGCACTGGTGTCCTCTTTTCGACTGGGCTGTATCTGAAATGCGGTTGTAGAAGCCGGCTTGATGGACAAATCAGTAGAGGTAGGCCGTGGTGTAGCGTTGCGTTGCGCTTGCGCTCGTTCAATTTGCGCCTGGATAAGTTTCTCTTCCCTCCTCTGCTCCGCGGCATCGGCATTTTTCTTACTCTGCGTATTCGCAGCCCGCAAAAGAGCCTCTGGCGAACGGTCAATGCATGCTATGAACAATCCATCATCTTTCTCCTCAACTCGGCAGAGGCCTTCTTTGCCCAGGTATTTCACAAATTCAGTCAGTGAGGCCCATCACGTAGAATTCATATGTATATGTTGTTTGTCGGCGATGTATGTTTGATAGAATTGATTCGAGTGTACGGCCTTTTCCCGGTGACTGGTTCGTAGGAGATCGAGAAAGGCTGTCTGGAATTGTTTCGAGTAATCGTTGATAGTCTTGTTTACGTCGGTGATGCTTTCCATGCGACGCACATGCTCCTCTGAAAGCGTGTGTTGCTTGAAGGCGTTCTGATCTCGGCACTGTTTTTCGCAGGGGGTGCAGTACCAGCGTAAGCGCCCTAGACCAGCCAATTTCATCTTCTTGTCGACGTGTCTCGTGGATCCTGGTTCGTGCGGCATGTTGGCGATGTTTCGAGTTCTTGGATGGTAGGATGTATGTGAAGGTAACGTGTGGTTGATTGCCTGAATGCCTGAATGAAATGAAGGGTAAAAATATCTACCAGGCGCGTCCGCGACACCCCAGCGCTGGGTCACGTGCTGCCGCCGCCGCTCGCCGTTCTGCAGTCCCGTGATTTGCACTTGCACGTGACTATTGGAGATCTAACACCAAACTCTTTTCGGCTTCCCATCGCAACCACTCCGACTCCGATTGATGTTTATCATCACAACAACCCACTAACTATTGATGCCAGAATCGTTAGCTCTTACAAGTTCTTCTTGTGCTGCAGCTGACCGCTTATTTAAATTTAACTCCTCTCGGTTATTCGAAAATGCCTATTGAAATACAATGAACACCTACAGGCCTTCGTGAATGGCACCCAGCGGGTGTGTGGAAGCTGTGGCAGATTCGTTGTGAAGACGGCTTATCAGATGTCGGAGGATGATGCACGCCTGTCTGTCTTTTCAGTGAATGATTCCGAGCCATACCGTCTTGATTTATGCGCTTTACAGGATTGTCGTTACTGGTTCTGTGCTTCCTACTACAATGCCATTCAGCAAGGCGTTCCACCGAAGTATTCTGTATTGAATAATGTGAATGTCACCTTTTGCCAGCAGTATCCAGAAGTACTGGAAGGTTTAACTTTGACTGAGGAACTGTTAATCAGTCGATGCCACCCAATAGCATCGATCGTGAAGTTGCGTCCCAACGCTGTGCGCTCACCGGTGGCATACAATCGACTACGGGGCCATGTCGTTGTTCTCCAGGATCCGGGACCACTTCTAGATATCCTACCAAGTGACACGCTCCGCTTGCATGATAGAATCAAGGTGGTTTGGTTCGGTAAGAATGCTCCGGTGATGGATGACTTGAAGCCATATCTGGAGGTTCGCAAACAGGTCGTTTATACAGCACTGTTAATGGCTTCGCAACCATAATAAGCTCTACAGCAGCATTGTTATCAACAGTGACGCTCTGGATTCTTGGTCTGACAGCTTTATTCCTCAATCCTCAATCCACGTTAGACGCCGTGGTTCACGCTGATGATGACTCCCATGAACGGGAAGGATACGCATTTGGCTCAGCGACGGAAGGTCTTGAGAATGACTTCTTCAAGCCCTTCCTGATGAGATACCGGATAGCATCGGCAGCGGATGTGTCTATACCGACTTGGAATCCGCACGTCAGCGTCCGACTCTGCAGCTGATTTTAACGGTGATGGACCTTGAGAGGGAACGGCTACAGTCAGCTACCACAGTGACCGGAACGAGTGTTGGGGAACGGCCTCAATATGTTGACGATGTGCCGGTGATTCGATATTCATCTAACGGCAGACTGGTGCTGATGAATTACTGGCAAGACGCGGACTATTTCACGGGAGCGTCCCTACCTTATTTCCTTACGGGGTCGGTGGCCATATTTCCAATTCAGAATTTCGACCGGCTCCGGTCTCGCTGAAAGCGTGGGTGAAATGGGCTTTAGGTCACCATAGTCGAAGATTTGCCCGATATCCTACGTTCCTCTACCTGGTTTACGATGTCTTGCGGCGCCGCCATGGTGCTTTGGGAATTCCATCATGGTGAAAAGGAAGGATTGGGAGAAAGCTCAAGCTGCGATCTCCCGGCTTACGCTGGAGCGGCTATCTGCAGTTGCCAGGTCGGTCCTCGGAACCGGCACTCACAAAGATAGTGACGTTCGATTACTCAAATTCACAGTGCAATCAATAGCGTCACATGTTCCCCAATCCTTCGGACGGCTGCGGTGATGAGGGTTCATTTGAGGGCTTTGTTTATTGCGCTTGCGATTCCAGCTTTTTGGTTGACCATCAATCCGGCTGATCTTCGGTCTCCGTTGGTGAAGTTTTCCGTCAGGATTGGCGACGGGGCCAACCAAATGCACGGAGCTAGCAGAGGAGGATAATCGATTAGTGCAATTGAGGTGCGAGACGATGAAAAGGATTAGCTGGCAATGCACCTGTATAGATATGATGTGTAAGATATCGTCACGCGCCTGTTCGTGTCCATTTCCAATAATTTCCCTATTCCTGATCATTTCTTCCCGCAAGGGAAACCAAAACAGCTGAAGTACAATGTAGATCTAAGATAGACGAACCCAACACTGCCTGCCACCATGTAAAACCATCGAATAAACTCGGTAATCGGTAACTGGCTTTGTTCTTCGATTTTCTCGTCGACGACTGGTCATAGAGCTTGCACTGCACGTCTCATCTCATGCGCAGTCGTTTCATTCAGGCCTCGCGCGCTAGCCGGGGCGGAGCCCCGGCGCGCGCCTCCAGTACCTAGGTATTCATGGAGAAACCAACCGTGGTGGCTGAAATCGCCTACATGTGATGTCTTGGCACTTTTATTACCCTAGCCCTAACCCTCTTTAGGGTATCTCTACTATGGTTCAATCATTCTTACGTCAATCAATATTAACAAACCAAGAAATAATATATAATGGGGTGGTAAATTTATCTGTCGAATATCCATTAAAAGGAAGAACGAGAATCCTTGTGTTTTCGCCATAAACATTTTGTGAGCTTCAACTTCGATCTACAACTTACACGCCATGTCACCAATACTTTCTGCACCAGATGAATTTCAAGTTCTGGGTTCTGACCAGTCAGCTCCTATTCTCAGCCCTGACGGTAAAAAACAACTGGTGTCGCATCTTCTCGCCCTCCCAGGTCTTTCACAATATTGCAAGGAGATCACCCAACTCCTTGCGCGTCGTGCCGAACCGGCAGAGCCATACATCGCGCAGAATACCAATTCAGTGGATCCCATCATTGAAAAAGAGTTCCAGAGATTCGTGGCTGATGAGACTGCTATTTCTAGAGCCACTCCGCACCTTTTAGTGCGCCCATATGGCTCCCTAAGTTCACCACTGCATGTTCGGTGTCATTACCCGTCGCTTCACTCAGCACGAACGAAGGACCATATAGGAGGACATGCTTTTGCCGGTGATCCTAACTCTAGTTCAATGAATCTACTTCTTAAGAAGGGCCTGATTGGGCATCACGAAGTCCTAGTCAGTGAAGCTTCTTATCGTTGCGAGGGGTCTTATAAATTTGGCAACTACAAAACCAGTGTACGCTCTAGGATTACAGTCCCAGTCTCTGCGAGGTCCATCAAGACTTCAGCAATTGGGTCTGGGATTCTAGCGAGGCTCTTGTCTGCCTGTTAGTTGGACGATCAAATGAAAATAGACTAATCAAGCGGTTTCCAAGACCTATTCGGTTTCAAATTCCGACCTTCAGCTGGTTTCAGCCCGGCCGTGGGTATCTTGTTTTTGACGACAGAAAACAACTTTCTCGAGTCGTCATATGTGTAATGCATCCAGAGCACACTTTGAGATTTTCAACTTATTCTGAAGCCTGTCAACAAGACTATTTACTGAACCTGACCGCAGCTTTATCGGGCCTATCAACACTAATCCATATGAACGTCTGTGCCACGATCAAGGAATCAGCTCTTCGAAATCGATGCTCTAGAGAATCCTACGTGCCTTTGATCGGACAAATAATAAGACTCATCTCGGCTAGAGTTGGAGGCTTACGCCCCCCAGCCGACTCTTATCCACTAGCCATTCGTGAGCTGCTTGGTCACCCTGGAACCAATCGCAATCTCAGCATAGAGCCTGGACCAAAGGAACTAGAGGAACTTCTAGTGAGACTATGTCCCTTCGATGACAGGACCAGAAAAGACATATGCGCCCACAAATTCTGTAGGAAACGGGCAGGACGACTCACGGATGGCTACTGCTTTCCTCATTGGAGGAATAGAAATCCAGGTCGAAATAGGCTTAGATCTTGGAGAATATGTGAAGTCTCTGGCTGCTCTCGGGCAGCCTTTCATAGCAAATACTGCATGCGACGTTTCAAAATAAAAAACCCTGGTCAGTCTTTGCCATATACGCCAACCTGCAAATCTCTGGGCTGTCCCAAGAAGCGAGTAAGAGAAGGATACTGCACGAAACATTGGAGGAACAAATGTCCCGGACAGTCTTTACATAGACCGAAATGCGAATCGTTCGGCTGTGATCACCTTCGTGTAAAAGAAAGCTATTGCTATCACCATTGGAAAGTGGAGAATCCAAATCGACATGGAGAAATAGCTTGCAAATTTCCTGAATGCACGCGAAGTTAAAGACGGATACTGTAGACGTCATTGGGTGATAAAAAATCCAGGTCAACGTCTCAAACCACTCTGTGGCTTCCCTAAGTGTTCTCGATATCGCTGCAGAGGCAGATACTGTTGAATCCATTGGAATATTAACAATCCAGATAAGCCGCTTACAAGAAATCACTGCGAATTTCCCGAATGTGCTAGGCAACGTGCGAAAGGACGATATTGCATTCATCATTGGAAAGTTAAAACCTTCGGTCAATCTGCAAATATCCTGGATGTAAAGAAGTTTACCAGAAAGACGGTTATTGTTGGCATCATTGGAAGATCAAAAACCTTGACCAACATGGCCGGCTCATTTGTCAAATTCCTCATTGTATGCAGGAACGCCAAAAAGACGAATATTGTTGGCATCATTGGAGGATTGAAAACCCGGACAATTGCCGCCAGAATATATGCGAATTTTCCAATTGTGTACAACTGCCCCAGAAAGATGGATATTGCTTGCGGCATTTCAAAATTATGAAGCCCGCTTGGAAAGGGCTTTATCCGATGTTGCATTATCCTGATTTCTCCATGCCTGAATACTATGGATCAAGGATATTTAAGGAACTGCAAAGAAATCACAAACCAGAAAAAACTAAGACAATCGCAGGCTGTCTTCCCACTTCTCTTTGCCTTCCTTAAACGCATTAGGCCAAAAGTCAGCTACTGCCTTTTGGCGCGCTTGCTCTAAAATCTCCCACATTGATGGATGGGTTTCTTCTAAACTCTCTGCTGTATCTGTCTTCCATCCGCACTGAATATAAACCCCTTTTAGCTCTCTTTCCTTCTCATAGGATTGAACATTACGCCGCCACTGCTGTATAGCCTCCTCATCATCTGTATTATCGCCTGGATATCCAAGCGCTTTATGCTCGTAGGGAATCAAGATATTATCGTCAAGAGGAATGTTCTCGAGAGATAAAAAAGCCCGGATCCACATATAAAGTGGATTCTGCGCGCTAGTCATTGAGTATGCAGGGACATCTTGCCAAGGCGGCATCGTGAAGTGCTGCCATTCTGTAATAGTATCTATACATAGATTTATGTATGTCAGTTATTATCTTTCTTTAAGATAAGTCAAGAGCCGTACGTGGGAAAACGTACGTTTTTCCAGATCATAGATCAATTCCATTCCATATGGCGCGCCTCGCGTCAGTATCAACACATCACGTCCTGTCCAGATATCATCAGAATCCTGATAGGTGGGGTCATGTGCAAATTCCCATGCGTCGTCATCCTCTTCTTCTTCCGGATAGTCATCCTCTCCCAGCCTCTCGCTTTGCTCACTGGCATTAACTGTTTTTATCAGATAAGACAGTGGTTGTGTCTCGTAATTGAGCCGAAATGCATCATCGATCACATAAGGGATCTGATACGCTAGCTCGACTGCTGCGTCGCTAAAGCCATACCGTTTCGCGGCGCGGCGATTGATAGAGTTATACGGGTGCCGCTGTGTCTGACTCGAGGGGAGGACGAGTGTAGATGCAGGGAGATAGCAGAGATCGACAAGAAGGGTATAAAAAGTCGTTAAGGCTGAGATGAGAGCGCTGTGGGGTGAAGCCATAATTTTTGCTATGTTTGTCCATGGAGTGGAAGGAAAGGCGGGTATGTAAACCAAGTCTTTATACCCTTCTACTATGTAGTATGTGAACTCGGCACAACGTGCACTACTAGTAGTTCGAATAATGCATGGAGGTAATGCACAGAATGGGGGTTATAAATGGGGTATATTTGGCCCAGTCATGTACATAGACAAGCACAGCCACAACAGAAGACACACACATACATTAGGGCGTATTCCGTTACTCGTTTTCTTAAAATCCAATTTGAAGATAAAATCACCATGAATCAACGCTTTCACTCGTCAGCCAAACAAATACTGCCTCGCAGAGCCGACTCCAGATTTCTGGTCGATCAGAGAGCCCCACCAGATGTCCGGATCTGTCTCTGCTGCCCACACCTCTTGGAGCAGGCCAAGAGTGGTGATGAACATGTCATATCGGGTCTTACCGCCCCACCAACTACAGTAGTCCCTAACCTCTTGTCTTAGGTCCTCATCGTTAGTCTCACACGCAGCCAGAAACAAGGGCAGCAGAAGCTGTTTTTGGATCATGACGCTCCGTCGGCACGAGAACACATTGTTGAGCACCTTGCGCGCGAAAAGGCTGATGCGGGCCATGGATGCCTCACCACGGCGCCATCTGAACACACGTTCAATGTAGACGAGTAAGGCAAGGCGCCACGCCTGAGCGCAATGATAGAGGTCTTGGACATAGTGTACTTCCTGAACGGGATCTTGGCCCCAGTCATCAGGCAGGGAGGCGGCGGCCGACTGGTGAAAGTCCACATCCAGATCATTATATTCTGGCGGTCGCCACTCTGTAATAGCCTTCTCTACGGCTAGTACAGGAGTCATATCAAAATTGACGCAGGTCATATGCAAGGCGAGCTCGAATTCATGAGCGTAGGTCCCGAGCTGGAACATGTACTTGAAGATTTCCTCGGGACAACCCGAAACGTTGTAGAAAGTCGAGGCACTGTTGCAATTGAAGACGCTGCTAATAGTGGAGTTTGAAAGAACAAATCCTTGACGAGTGGTGAGGCCAAGTGTGACATCCCACCTGGATGGCGCAGGTGTCAGTCTGTCCGTAATATAAGGAGATAGTTATGAAGGGAGAAGACGTTACCAGACAAGCATGTCGACTTGAGCCTCAATCCTAGGTGTCTTCTGGATTTTCAATACCTCGAGTGTTTCGATAATTTTCTGTGCGCGGCTGAGGTGTGCAACCCAGGGTCCTTGTGCTGAGGTGGCACACTGGAGTAGAGGTTTAATTGAGATGAGCTATATGATAAGGGTTGGAGTATTTCGATTAGCTCACATCTAAAGTAATTAATAACAACAATCCGTTGAGCAAATTTGCTCTGGACTCCGCAGATCCAAGCTCACGTTCTAGCTCCTCGAGGAGTTTAACGGCTTGTCGCTTGTGTGCTTTTGCTTCGGCGAGGCAGGCACCGGTATCACGATGGATATGTTTATATGACAAAGCCAGAACCGAGTGCCATATAAGAGGCGAACCTCTTCCTGTCTCAATATTATAACGAAAAGGATTATATTCAAAGTCATGAGTAAGTGGCAAACTAGTAAGAAGTTAGCTTTGAAGCAAAGGCACAACTCATAACCTGGTAGAAAATAGAAGTCCAGTTTCCCGGGTCGGCAGGGATCCTCATGAGATTTATCAGTTTCAGGATACTTACACGCAAAATTCACGCTCATCTAGCGGTAGTGTTAGTAATGTCGACTGATAAGGGTCCTGGAAACGTACATTGGGAGAACAATCGAGAAAAGTTCTCACTGATATTCTCGGGAATTGGCGTGTGGTCTTCCAGTTCAGGATCGATATCTCTGAAAGCATCTTCAGCTGATATTGAAACTTCTGAAGGTATATCTTCTATAAAAGATGCGCGCTGTGATTCTGCGAGCAATTCTTCAAAATTCTCTACTGATGATCTAGGGACCGCGTCACCGGTAAGGCCCTGGCTTGCACCAAACAGAGAGAAGGGAACATTGGATTCGAAACCAGATTGCAAAGAGTCCGTAGCTGTTAAGACCACTGAAGAAGGCCATTCTAGTAACGATTCGAGTACCTGAGTAGAAGGTGCTAGAGTGGCCAGCGGAACTTGGGTGAAAGGTGATGTGACTACAGATTTTGGCCTTGCCGTACTTGCTGCATCTCCATTCCTAAAGTCGACTCCAGGTGCAATGTAGCTGTCGCTTCCCTCAGGACTGGCGATCGTATATGATTCATCATGTATAGAAAACACTGGCTGCATCCCCGTCACTGCCCATGTCGTCCGCGGTGGAGTGGGCTCAATTTCACGCGTAGCAGGGGGTGCTCGTCGACGCCGTTTCCTGCTGGGCCCCCCGACGAACTTGAATTTGAACTTGCGCTGAGGCTGGGACATTTTTGAGAATTGTTCGATAGTTATGATACGACCAGAGATAAGAGGGGAGGGGTCGGATATAGAAATCTCGCCGGCCGTACGCCCGAAGTCCTAACTGGGAATGGTGGTATCAAAGGCCGTAATAGTATTACCAGACATACTAGGTAATTTTTATACATACTCCTTTTGACGTGAATCGTTGATAAATGATAGGTTTTAAATCACCAATTACTATACAATCATGCCTGGAAGTGTGCGAGTCTCCGGTGCTGTGGACCGCATGAAGTTGACCTGAGATGATGCATGGAGTAGACAGAAAATAAGAACCCTGGGGCTTCATCTTCTTAGATGTCATTTCTGAGTCGCCTTGGAACGAGTAGTTGAATTCTTATTTTTCTTTTTTTCTAAAGTCATCGGTGAAGGCCTACTGACTCAACCTTCATTTTCAAAAATACCGCTCTCAAGAAACGCATCCCAGGTGCCCTGTATTGCAAGTCAGTATAGAAGGATTCATGGTATGATGACATAAGGGTTACAGACCCAATCAATATCCATCTCATTTGACATATTGAATATATCCTTGTCTTCTAATAGATGAGAGTTATTTAGCTGAACGGGTGAGCCAATCGAGCCAATCCCCGGGAAAGCAAAAGTTGCGCCGGGAATCCGTGATTGTGACGAATAGCTAGAGTCGGGAGACATCTGAAAACTGGAAAGCATGCTAGCTATAGTGCGATGCAATTTGTCCGCCTCATCACAAGATTGCTTTGCACCTTCCCACAAGGCACAAGATATGCTTAATGCTTCCAATATAGAATTGCTATCTGGGAATGCATTCTTATCGGGGCTTCTTCGTCTATATTCCAACTCTAGAAATAGAAGCATGGCGGGAAGTGTGTACGTCTTTCTGGTTCGTGACAGTTTGTACCAAGTCGGATCCACGAGACGTTGGTAGCCTAGTATTGCCAGTGACGACGCTATACACCGATCTCGAGAGTGATTGTATTGAGGGTCAAGTCTGCCTTTGGCAATAAATCTTCGGTGCAGTTGGCACATTCCTATATGGTACATGAGTCCCAGTTGCAAGGCAGATGTATCGGCTTTCTGTCCATCTGCGGTACAATCCAATTTCATGCTATCCAATTTCATATAGAGAGGGAAATCTTCATAGCGTTCGTACAAGGAACGGTCAATCTCGAGTATTTCCTTATATGAACTTGAACTGGTGACATTATTGAAATCGGAAACGCGGCTCAGCACACGTAGCAAGCGTGTTTTGACGATCAAATAAGTCACATACGTAGCTTCACTAATCGGCCTGGACGGTGGAAGTACGGTGAGATCTTCAGACAGCTCCCAGTCATGCACATTGCGAGGTTCCATGGTATCAGTGTGTATTGGCGAAATCATACGTGGGAATCCGGCACTAAATGAAGCCATATCATCCATTTCCATCACAGACAGCCAGACTCTGCGTCGATACTCTGCCTGAAGAGGCGATATAGAGGGTGACTGTGAAGGGTCACGGTGATAGCCCATGTTTATTGCTGAACGGACCATGACGCCCGTCAATATCCATAAACCACGACTTGTGTCATCTTTACGATTAAATTCAGCAGTTGCATTTAAACGCAGTGCTTCGACGGTGTACGGCAGACACTTGGCAATATCTCCCATTATTAACGATTGTGCCGTACGTAATCGATAGAGTTGGCATAAAGACTCAGATATTCCTTCGTAGTCAGGTGGCTCACCATATTGCTGATAAGCAAGCATCGTAATACTGAGAATGGAGAAGAGTAGACCAAGCCACATGAAACTTGTGCGAGATGGGTCTTTCCAATGTTCGGTGTACTGTCATAGAATTAGCAAGATTGACAGCGGAAAAAAGAGAAGTTATAAAGGGGTATTACCTCTCGCATAAAAGTTGGTTGGTGTAAGATAGCTAGTAGATAAGTAAGCTTACGACTGACATGAGATCCTAGCCTAATCACTTACGGACCACCGCGATGGGAAATTTTTCTCGGTCAAAAAACTGGTGTATGAGCTTATCCACTTGAGGCTTTGGTGGCAGGGTGGCCAATAATTCTATTTTATCTATTCGTTGCATCTGTCCAAAGAGCAAGCTTGACCCATCAACTGTGTTCGAGAGGGTGATGGGCATATTATACTCGGGCTGGTCATCCTGAGTTTGGCTCCAAACTTGCTTGAGGGAGTTAATCTGAGAAATAGTTAGTCTTAGCAGCTTACAATGAGAAGTTGGAGAGCACAAAGTGACAACGGATCGCATAAGAAAGAACGATCTACGGACTGACCTCTTGGAGTATATCATACCAGTCATCTGCACCTTTATAGACGGAATGAACACCATCAATCACTGTCTTACCTGGACTACACCCCGAATCCGAGGCGTTCGAAATAGGAATACTGCTCGTTGAAATTTTAGGTTCAACAGCATCATCTAGAGGATTGTGTTGGTGCTGCGCAATTAGTTTCTTGACCAGATCCTCCAAGTGATCTATTCGTTGTTGCACTGCATCACCCTGCTTGGGATTGAGTGATGTCGTTCCATTTCGGGAGCTCTTATACTTGCAGGATGCCCGTTCATCACGCGCTAAACAGTTCTGGCATGGTCTCTCTCGATTGCATCTCAGCCTGACTCAGTCAGTACACATTCATTTACATTCATCACCGCGGCTTCAGCTGGACAGACTTTCTTGTGCGGCAGGGATCACATGACAGAGGAACGCGATTACGCCGGGTGGATTTATAAGTTTTCCTTGGTGCCATGGAAGTCGGAAGCGCACTTTCTGGAGCCGGCATAATGCTGGAAATGGCGAGTTGTATCCCTGTGTGGGAGAACTTTTGGAATATAATATTGCAATCGAATTGAATCGATGCGCACGCGTCGCTACAGTAGCGCATGGGGCGTGCAGCTTATGTAGTTACGTAACTACCGTCCTTCACCGCCTGATGCATAGACCCACCTGATGCCTAATTTTGACGAATTGCTATATAAGATATTTTGAAGCTTTACAACACCACATAAAGAAGATATACAGTAAATTT
>JAMAFX010000368.1:0-17706 GCA_023625875.1 Trichocomaceae sp. PYS4502 | reverse complement strand
AGACTAGATACCAAAAAGCCTGAGTCAGCATGACGCCTTTCCTTTTTGGGCTAGCTAGTCTGAGAACCTGAGATAACAATGTCCGATATTCCAATAGCTTTTAGCCTTTGACTGACTCAAATAATAATTGTTGCCTGCAGTCTCAGGCACCAGTTTTGTAGTTTGGCAGTATAAAGCACATAGTGATGTTGTTGGAGCAGACACAGCCTAACGCGAGTCGACCCATCCACCCTTTGGCATTGAGCCTCCAGGCTTGCATGACTGACGATGTATCCCTGATGGCTCAAGCCATTTCAATTGCGTCCAACCCCGAATCACGCAATACAGTGCAAGAACTCATTCAGAATGGCCTCAAGCGCTCCGTTGCGAGAAGTGCAACCCATGTACTGTCCTACCTGCTCGATCAGGGTGCGGAAATCAGCACGATAACCGCCGGTGCGATCATGAGTAAGGATGGATTAGTCAAACCTTCGCGAGAGGTGCTTGAGATACTCATTGCACACGGCTGGGACATCAACAGCTGGGGGCCTGATAGCACTAATTGGCCCTTGCTATGGTACGTCACAAGGTACCCCGACCTTCTTGAGTGGTGTCTTGCCTATGGAGCCAGCGTGGATCTACCCAGCGACACTCCGCCAGTCCTTGAAATCGCTGCGGCGGAGGGTTCGGTCGCGACATTTGAGCTACTACGAGCCAGAGGTGCGTCCTTAGGTCGACGGACGCTGCACCGAGCCGTCGAGCAAGCGGCCGTTTGCGCACCATCTGATGACTCTGTCCGCACCGCGCTGTTTGAACAGCACATGGATATGGTGCGGCACCTAGTGGACATTGTTGGGCTTGATGTAAACGCTGTAGAACCTTGGCCAGGAAAGTTCTGCAGCACGCCGTTGTGCTACGTGGCTTCTCACAATGATGGTAAGGATGCCAAGGAGCTGATCTGGGTCTTACTCGATCGCGGAGCGGATCCAAACCGTGCTGGGCCTCTGGTTGGAGACATAAGGCTTCCTAGTTCCCTTGAGCATGCCCAGTCCAGCCGCAATACACGCTTTTTGGAGGCTGGGAGGGAGTGGCAGGCACTACAGCATAATAATACGACTACATAAACTTTCGGAGACTTCTGTTGTTTGAGATATTACTGAGAGGCTCTCTCCTGACCTAGTTTGTAATACGAAATACATACGAAAATTCTTAGCAGTTACTGAATCAACGCTTTGTCCGAGCAACGGCACTCCCAGTCTACGTATGAACCTTTTTTCAGAGCATCAGGGATATGTGTTTTTAATAAGTGAACGAATACTATAGCCTGCTTCAATAATCTATCTCATTCGACCAAGTGATATATTAATGGGACATGTCCAAACATGATTTCAATAGACGGGTACAATTTTCACCTAAAACTGATCATAGGTAAATGCCGAACTTGAAATGTTTACTCCAACCCCCATGGCTCTCTGTGAGGAGCGACAAAATGAGTGAAATTACGAAGCATCTCGGAAGGGGTATATACTTTCTCTGCTGTTAGATTACAAGCATTGGTAAGCGTAGTGTAACGTGACAATTCAATGCCCTTTGCGCGCCTTAGACGAGCTCGATAACGTAACGCTGCTCCCTCTTGGAATCTTTCTTGCTCCCACAGCACTCTAGCGAGAAGTTGCATACTAACAAGCGCATAGGGATGTTCAAGCCCAAGAACTTCTTCTCTTGCTTTTAATGCTCGTCGATACATCACTTCTGCCTCTTCAAATTTGCGTTGATTTACCAACGCTTAGCCTAGGTTATTGACACAGCATCGCTGCTAAGGTGATGAGCAGCGGTTCTCCGATATTAAATACTTAAAAGACACCTGGCACAAAATCCATCACCATCACCATATCCTCCACCTTACCGGTGATATAGGTACCGAATGCAGTGTGCGCTGGGTCACGCTTTATATAATAATCTCGATCCTCAAGCGAGCCAAATTCAAATATAAAGCAGTGGGAATATCCGTGCTACGTGATCTGGAATTAGCTACAAAATATATACATGGTTATTATTTTCTTTTGCTCCTCCTCTTCCTTTTCTTACGTACCTGGAGTTGTTCCGGGCTATTGTCTTTTCCGCCCATCGTGGACACAATATATGGTCGGCTGGTGACTGGATCAATGCAAGCATCTTTGAGTCCTACGAAGTGCTGGCAGACCTTGTGAAGAAAACAGCGATGAGCATGATCTGTACTTAGTAAAATAGGAAATAATCCGTTGTGACTTACATCACGGATAGTCTCTTCTTCGATCTCTGGGAAGAACCGGAAGTGTACAACGTGTAAAATCCTGGGCATGGTAGCTTGCTATGTTTGTAAGCAGCATAACAAGCGGGTGGATTGCATATTAATGATTTTCTAGGATTGTCCGACCTTTTATCTCTCTCCGTACTCCGTACTCCGTACCTCTTACTGCACAATCCAGGGCTAGTGTTATCAGAGCCATCTGTTGCAACTATACCGCTATACCAAAAAGGGTTCCCTCTTTGGTTTTCCTTGGTATTTGCGTAATCTGCCCCACTTTTCGTTTCAAAAATTAACACCATCCACGGAAGTGGAGATCCGTACACATGATCCGGGAAACTTGATAAGAACGTGCCCTGATTAGGCAAATCATGCGTTTTTGGTTTAGTGGCAAAGCTGCAACAAAACTGCGCCAAGCTTGGATCTTAGTTTCTGTATCACAACACTCCTGCCTGTTCGAGGGAATCAGCAACAAAAAGTAGAAGTTGGCCATGAATAATGAACCCAGAAAGTTGACTGCTGCGCATTCCATCATCGGCAGTGCAGATCGTGTCAAGAATGCATGTACCGAGTGTAAGCGTCGCAAGGTCAAGTGTGACGGCACAGAACCCTGCTTCTATTGCAGATGGTACAGGCATCCCGAACGTTGTGTATATTCACAACCCGCTCCGAGACCGTCATTAACACGCAAGTATGCTTCTACGTTTTTGGACAATGAGTAGTTAACGGGTTCTAGCTCGTGAGTAGCTAATGCCCAGCCCATGCAGGTCCCTAGAAACTCTCCGGTCCAGATTAGCAAACAGCACTGATGTCCTAAAACGCCTCTTTCCGACTTCTACATTGGATGACCTAGTTCCGCTATCTAGGGAGGCACTTCTGACGCTCTTAGACAGAGCCCCGTTGGGGAATCCCTCTCCCATAGCACCACCAACAGCATCAGCACAGGCACCAGAAAGTCGCAGTGACATTAACGGAGCCCGGTCACCTTGTAGTTCACGTGAATCGCGCGATGCTAGCAAATCTCCCACATATTTTGAGTATAACGAGTCGGTTGAGAACCTTGAAGAAACTGAAGCAGTCGCAGACGATGTGAATGCTCTGTTTCTAAAGCCAGACCGCACATCATCGTATGTCGGGACCTCCTCTGCTACGGCAGGACTTCGGACCTTGTTAAAAATTGCCCCGGACCTGAGATTCATCAGGCCCAAGTTACCGCAGCGAGACATCTCCTCAGAATCAAACAATAATCTCCGCACTGATCCTTGGCAGGTTATTGAACGCAGCAATGTGTCAAGGAGTCCAGGCGATCTTCGAAGTCTAGTAGATGCTTACTTCCGGCACATTCATCCTACAACACCAATCCTGGATGAGTTCGAATTTAGAGCTACATTTGAATCTAGAGAAAGGAAAGACCCAACATGGTTGGCCCTGCTGCATATGGTTTGCGCCTTGGGTACGATTGCTTACACCACTTCTGATTCCAATGAAGACATATATCATTACAAGATTGCCAAATCATATCTGAGCCTTGACAGTTTTGGAAGTGGCCGCATGGATACCTTGCAGGCCCTCATCTTGATGGCAGGATGGTATCTACATTATCGTAATCGTCCAAATATGGCATCAGCCCTCATGGGAGCTGTTTTCAGAATGGCTCATGCACTAGGCCTCCACAAAGAGCTTCCCGGGACAGAGACGGCTCGGGATAAACATCAAAGGGAACTACGACGAAGAATTTGGTGGAGCTTGGTAGTTCTTGATACAGGGGAAGGCACAACGCTAGGTCGGGTGTCGAAGACTGATCTCTTCAACTCGGAAGTAAAAATACCGAGAAACATTCAGGATGATGTAGGTTACTGTACCTTCCAATCAACTACATATAGTGTTTTATAGTATCTTAACCGGCATGACAACTCAGACCGAGGAAAACATGACTAAACTCACTGCATACTCTATCCTTATTGCCGATATCGAGTTCTCCCGCCAGGCCAGCAAGATTCAAGATCGACTCATCTCCTCTCCGTACCTGGAGTTTACCGAGACCTTAGCGCTTGATGCTCATTTAGTCTATTGGTTTGAAAGTCTACCTTTCCTACATGTCGCCGAGCTGCTCCCAGACTGGCAGCAGCAGCCGAGATTGACTATGAGATGGAAGTACCAGAACCTGCGCATTATTCTTCATCGCCCTACTTTGATGGAAGCAACTCTGCGTCACATACAATTCCACGATCTTCAAAGCGAGCAAAAAGTTTGTGTCAGGAAGTGCCAATCGCTTGCTGGTCAAGCCATTGAAAATATCGCTTCGGAATGGACGCAGAATCAATATTCAGGTTGGCCCGCGGCCTGGTTTCTATTTCAGGCCTGCACAATCCCACTTCTGAGTCTTTATGGATTTAGTGACGATATGGAGAACGTTGGATGCTGGAGGAATCAAGTTCAGACAGCCATTCAACTCTTTGACGAAATGAAGCCATGGAGCATTGCTGCACATCAAACTCATATGTTTGTATCTTTGTTGTATGAGGCATATCTCCAGAGCCGAGGAGCACCATCTAATCCTCCATTTTTCGAGAACACACCAACATTCGTTTTGGCCGTGGAACCCTCCGACAATGCTATGATTGCTGCTACTGGACGAGATTTCCAGCAACAACAGTTGCAGAACATGATGACGATGCTAGAATGGCCGTCTCTGGAAGGGCTCGCTACCTTTCCTGACTTGATGCCTTCTGTCCCTACATTTCACGACCTAAACTTCCCAGACCTAGGGCCCGTTATGAGTTCTTGGGACTTCCCGACGCAGCCGGGAGTCTGTGGACAGACATTTTCAGATGGTTCATTGCGACATAATATCCAACATCATAACCGAGTATTGAGGAGAGGGGGTGGATTAAATGACCATTCTCCATCAAGTCGACCTTCATAATACTTTTTGAGAAGCTCAACCATGGGTTGTAAAGTTCACATCAGTATATCTATATATGGCATATGGGAAAGGGTCTGCAAATAACACTAAGGTACATATTGTAACAAAGTTTGACTGAGATGACGCTTCTATGATTAATCGCATACCTAGGTATGCTGACCTGTTGATATTAATGATGTATATATGTGAGAGTTGTTTGTTCCAAAGAGTCTTTTGGACGATGCTCGCAAATGACCGGGAACGCATGATATATAATGCTTTCTATGCCCAGCGGGTATTGCCAGGAGACGAAACATATCAGGAGTGGAATGCTCCCCGTGATAGTTCCCCGTCGCTCCCTTTACGGTGCCACTGCTGGGCTTGCAGGTCGGTTTTCGTTCTCAGACGAAGCGTTTTCGTCACATACCTAGGTAACCCAAGTTCTCCCTAGACGGAAGCCGGAATTCCGTATGTATATCATGTCTCTAGGAACCACACCGCCGCTTACTTCTGCCGTGCCCATCCGTGCCCATCCGTGCATTATCATGACACTTTAATTCTGGAACGTGGACGGTAGCTAATAGCGTTCCATTGAATTGGTAAAACGATATCTGCATTGCGCGGCATATATCTCCTGATATCCCGCGGCGTATCAATCCAGTCGCCTATTCAGTATCGGCCTATATAGCTATTGGATAAGCACCATGGATGTACCATCAAGCGCTGGG
Organism: Trichocomaceae sp. PYS4502; assembly: GCA_023625875.1. Classification (NCBI taxonomy): domain Eukaryota; kingdom Fungi; phylum Ascomycota; class Eurotiomycetes; order Eurotiales; family Trichocomaceae; species Trichocomaceae sp. PYS4502. The sequence goes on along the minus strand of JAMAFX010000368.1, from coordinate 11,807 downwards.
AAGGGGAAAGCTCAGCAGGATGTGATGGCTTTCTATATAACGTCGTGATCTAAAATTAAAAATTAATACCCAGCTTCTAATGTAGATTGTACACTTGAGGCAAACTAGAGCTGGCGAAACCTGCCCAATCTTTGGTTAGGTTAGGGTGGTTTGAAAAGAACCATTAAACTGTGGCTAGCGCTGCTTCGAAATCAGACCATAACACGAGGAAGAAAAAATCACAATTAATATGGACCAGAGTAATCCATCTTGCTAGCATTGGACACTAATTGAGGCCAACTGAAAGTAGAATCATCAACTTTCCTATCAGTATCTCGCTTGGAGATCCTAACAGCTAGTTTGCTACACAAGACAAGGAAAAAGCAAAATAGATACATTACACTGTTTGCTTCACGTTTTCCCCCTCGATTATCTCAAACTTATAGGTCTTGAACTGACGAATGGGAACCTTAGACTCGAACATGTAGTCCATTTCATCGTAAGTACGACCCTTCGTCTCTGGCAATCGGAACCAACACCAGATAGTAGCCAGCAAACTGAGACCACCGAAGAAGAAACCTGTCTTGCCTCTCCAATTCGCAGATGATGCGTTGAGCATGTAAGGTACTGCGATTGTCATGACGATCTGAAAGATGGAACCGGTGGAAGTGGCCAGAGCACAAGTCTGTGAGCGAAGACGAGTCGAACCGATCTCCGAGAAAATGACAAAGTTAATAGGTCCCACAGTGCTCTGGAAGACGAATGTGAGGAGGTCAAGGAATCCAGCTTGTGCCCAAGCGAGACCAGGATGAGAGCTGTAGTTGGGAATACAGTCCAGGATGCCGATTATGATCTGCGTAATACTCATGATCCCGACTCCCGTCATGAAGAGAGTTCGACGACCAAAGTAGGCCATCATAAACCACGAGCTGCAAGTAGCGACGAACCCAATCGCCGTGTTTCCCACGCCCATATCGAATGATGCCGAGACGGGAAGACCAGCGAGCTCGAAGAAGTAGACAGCGTATCCAATGAGAGAAATACCCGTAATCACCTGCCAAATCTGGACCATCATCGCCACTTCTGTGCGGATTCGGTTGGTGTTGCGAAAACACTCGACGTAGCTAGTATCCTTTTCCATCTCAGCTTCATGTTTTGTTGTTGCTTGCATATTCGCCAGCTTGGCTGTGATATTTAGGTTTGCGGACGCACTGGCTAGTCGTCGCAGAGAGTCTTCGGCCTCCTCGTAGCGTTCTTGACGAACAAGCCACCAGGGGGACTCAGGTGCAAACCACAGGAAAATAAGCAGTAATGGAGGCCAGATCCATTGAATTGCAAACGGAAGCCGGTAAGCCCACTGGGTCGTCCACAGAGCGACACCATCGCCCACGCCGGAGGCAATAAACTGTCCAATCACGTAGGCCAGGTTCATTCCTGCATTAAGAATGCCACGCAGAGCCACCGGGCAGACTTCAGACGCATAAGTCGGCGCCAGCACAACATAGGTTCCATAGAGGATCCCGGCCAGGAACTCTCCAGCAGCCAGAGTATGGACGTTATCCGCAAACATTTGAATAAAAACAAAGGCAGTTGTGAAGAGAAGCGAGTAGGCAAAAACTTTTTTGCGACCCCATCGCTCCATAGGCCATGATGCAGTGAAGGCGCCTAGAAACTGGCCCACCGGAGTGCCCATACCAAGAACATTCTGCCACTTCGCCGACACCTCGTAGCCAATGTCGCCGCCATAGTTGGTGCCGTACTTTTTCGTGAAGGCCGGCAGGGCATAGAAGGAAAACAGAATACCAGAGTCATATCCGACCATGATCAGAGAGGTCGCGAAGAGAGACGCCCACATGATGGCCTTTGGGTACTTCTTGATGGCCTCCCAGGTCGACATGGAGTGTTCCTCGTCATTAGCAAGTCTGGCCTGCAGATAAAGCTCCATCTCTTCTTTCACATCGTAATCCTGTATACCCTGTTTCATTTCCGGCTTGGTGAAGTCATCTACGCGAGGCTCCTCCTCCGACATGATGAAGGGTTATTGATATTTAATGAAAGTTTCTAGAAACCAAGAAAAGAAACAAGAGCAATCAAGAAATAGCCCGAATAACAATCGTCAAATCCTCAAGTTCAGGATGAAAACTAAAGCCTACAGGAGGAAAGACAAGTCTCCAGCATGGGGCAACATGGTCTATTTAGCGAGATATCAAGGAGAACTAGTTTCAGCGCAAAGAGCAGCTCTAGCTCGAAAGCGAGATAACTTCCCCGACGTCTGAGACTGGTAACCGTTGGGTGCTTAAACTGAGTTCCTGATAAGGAACCTGACAAGAAATGATTGGGGTACATTACAGTATCTAACGTGAAGGGGGGGGCGGGGTGGCAACAACTGAAGATGGCCACGTACAATTGAAACAGATTAGTTTGTAGTCAGTCGTGCGGCACAAAAATACAATGATTACTGTACGTATGAATTAGGTTTCGAAGCAAGCGAGTCCTGAAAGGTCTGTGCGAAAATGCCATCTCGTGGTTCAATACTCAATACGGAGATGCACATCCGTGTCGTTTGTGGCCCGAGGGGTAATCCTTATCTTCCTTATCAGGTCCATACTGCTAGCAATAGCTTCACTATGTATCGATTCCTCCAAGAAGGGTTTTCGGCTTGCATCCTCCGTGTCAGGTGATCTCCGTGCGGATTAGGAGGAAGAATGAGAGCTGAACGACCGGCGAAGTTCTTTCCATGCTCCCTCTCATATCAAGCTCTGGAAACGACAGACACAGACTCATGAAGACTTATAAAGTAGTACCTAGACAGAGGAAGTAAATCCGTCTCGTTTCAAGACAGCAACCAAATACAACAAGTCCGAACATACACACGGCTCTATGCGTATCGACTCATTATTTCATTTCTCATCCCCCTACCCAGAAATACATACATACATTCACAGAAACAATGGCTTTGGTTACTGAGGTGACGGTTCAGGCCAAGACACCTGTCACGGCAGAAGATCCATCATACATGCCTGCTCTCCCTCCTAAAACACTCAACATACCGGTCAGAGTCAAGCCTTCACCGGAAGAGATCTCCAAGGGTCACCTTAACGATTCAAACATCAAGCTTCTTCTCTCTGGTATGCACCGCGACGGTGTCGTCATCATTGAGGATGTCATTGACCCCGCCCACCTGGATAAGATCAATGAGTTCATGATCAAGGATACCGAGAAGGAGCTTCAGAAGGGAGACAGTTTATATCGCAACTTCGGTGCCGAGAACATCCAACAAGGGCCGCCGTTATTTCCTCCCGAGCTTTTCTTTGACGACGTTTATTTGAACAGTATACTGTTCCATGCCGTGACCCTCTATCTGGGACCCAACGCGACCTGGAATATGGTCACGGGAAACAATGCCCTTCCAAATGGAACGAAGAGACAACCCGTGCACTCAGATGCGATGTGCAATCACCCCCCGGCTCCCTTCTACGCGATTGGCAACATATACACGGTCGACGCATGCCCCGAAAACGCCTCTACCGAAATCTGGCTCGGCACGCACCACTACAACAGCGAGGCACAATGTCCTCCCAAACCCACCGGCGACACACATATTCTCGATGAGTTTGTCGAAAAGCGAAAGAAGACTCTCCCCGGCATTCAACCAGTGGTGAAGAAAGGTTCCATTCTTTTCCGCGACATGCGCACCTGGCACGCAGGTATGCCCAACAGGTCGGACCAGCAGCGTTTCATGATAGCTCTTGGCTTCTCTGCTGCTTGGTGGCATGGTAAGGCTCGCTTCCGAGTACCGGCTAAGACGGGCACCTATGAGCGCATCATTCACGGCACCAAGGATCACGGCATCATCCCCTTGATGACCGATATATCATTAGAAGAGTACAACGAGCTGAGAGATGCACATGACTTTAATGATTCAGAGCAGCCAAGCTGGGACACAGAAATTTACTGAGGTTTGACAAGCCTTCGGTTCCTTGTGCTGGCAACTAACTAATGGGATATTTCTCATCTCGCCTTCCATGGCAAAGTCGTCGTTTATGTAAACAAAAAATTTTGCGCCGTATTTGTTAGTGTGAAATAGATTAATTGAAATGACAAGAGACTCTCTATGTTTCAACTCAATTATAATTATTATAGATCCACCTGCATTGCTATACAAGCTCTAGCAATCAACCGGCCAGTGTATCTCATAGCTGTGATTGAAATCAGATAGTTAGGCTTGTTCAAACACTCACCCGGTAGAATTGCTGACACATAGTTACTTCTACCCTTGAGGTCAGTGTGTTTTACGTTGAAAAACAATCACAGATCTTCATTATGCTTCTACGTAGGTAAAGCGTGTTGTCATAGATATATTGTTGTGAGCCTGAGGCCTCTAGAACCACGCAACCTGCCTGATGCTCAACATATATTGTTTACCTAGGTATCTTTGACCAGTGATCGACGTTCCACTACATAGGTATAAGTAACACAAACTCTCCTGTCCGATCATTAGGGTTACCGCTCAACCAAGACTTTCTATGTATTTACCTAGTACCTAGGTACTCTCGTTACTGTAAGGCATGCAGATGCTTTTGCTGGGCCAAAAAGCCGTGGTTTAGCGCCTGGTTTGCGGGGTCAAGTATGTACGGACTATTTACCTAGGTATGAAAGTGTAAACTCCCAATCTTGTGAGGGGTCTTAGGTTACGTTGTGAACACGGAAAACGTGTGCCGTGTCAGGTGGGATTAAAAATCGTAACTTTCCTTCAACTTGCGTTATTACCTGATATTTGTTGTCCTTTTTGAGCGCGTTTGACGTTGTTAGCAAAGAAATAACTAAGCAATCATCACAACATGGTTGGTGTTCGTGTCGCGTTGCTTGGTGCTGGTCTGTACCCAAAGGAAGGTGAGCTTCTCGCAGATAATTGATAATTTTTTCGAGACGAATGCGTCTTGCTGACATGAATCTACGACACAGTATATCTTCCGGCACTACATGCTATCCATGCGAGCTTAGTAGCGGTTTACTCGAAGTCTCTGAGGACAACTTCTGAGGCCATTGAGGAAGCAAACAAATTTTCAGGGCTCGTATCTCCAGCCATCGGTGTATATAGCAACGAGCAGGGCGGCGACGGCGGTATCGATGATTTACTGAAACGCGATGACATTAAAGTCGTTATCGTCTCGCTGCCAACACTGGTCCAGCCCACCATAGTCTTGAAGGCTCTGGAGGCAGGAAAACATGTTCTGATGGAGAAACCGATTGCCAAGGATATCGCAGCTTCCAAGGCTCTTCTGGCCGAATATGAAGCCCAGTACAAAGAAAAAGGCCTCATACTGGCAGTCGCGGAGCAGTTCCGTTATGATGCGGGACACGAAAAGGCACGGAAAATTATCGCTAATTCCGGTATTGGAACACTCTCCGCCGTGCATGCGCGAATCTGGCAACTCGTGAATCCCGGAAATAAGTGGTATGAGACTGAGTGGCGCAAGAACCCCGAATATATAGGAGGGTTCTTGCTGGATGGCGGCGTCCACTTTGTTGCCTTCATCCGCCATGTTGCTGGCGAGGAGATTGTAGAAACAGCTTCTTTCGCAAAACAGACTCTTGACCATCTCCCTCCCCTCGATACAGTTCAAGCCGCGCTGAAGCTTGCATCAGGGTCACTTGGTACGCTTAGCATGTCTTTTGCGTCAGTGAAAAATGATTATAGTTATGTATTCATTGGAAGCACGGGCTCCTTGACAGTGACAGGAGAAGCGGGAGGAAGTCGGCTTGTCGTTGAAGATGCAACGGGGACGATTGTGTCAGACGAAGTCGTCCCCGGGACAGACACTTATAAGGAACTGTTTTCCTCATTTATTAGGTCTACGGAGAGTGGAATCGAAGACCTAAGAGGGTCTCCAAAACAGGCCATCATCGACGTTGCCGTAGTTGAGAGCATTTGTATGGGAGGTGGAAAAATCGAGAATTATTTCTAGACCAGAAACAAATTTGTATAGCATTACATATAAACTTCTTGAACCAACGAGTAAAACACGCGAGAAGTGTAAGACGAACTCACTGGCTATGCGTCCACGGATGTTAGTCTAGATCATCGAGGACGCGTTTCTCTCCTCTACAGTGGCTACTTACTTCGAGTCTAGTAGAATGGTGATTACACTAAACTTTAGAAGGCTCCTCGTAATCTCTATTGTGAAAAGAGATTACTTTCCGTTGAAAGTCGTTATCAAGCACTAGACAGATGCCTTTCACTAGGTTTGATTCAGTTGAGCTAAATTTCCTACATATCGGAACGGATCCGAACGGTCATTTCTTGCACTCCCGATTACGCACGGAAATGTGTAGTCCGTGAATGTTCTTCGTGGGGGTATCTATCCATACCTAGGTATAAAGCCCAATTGTTCGATCAGCGTTCTGGTAAACCAAGGTTACCAATAGACACCTAACTCTTCTCACAACATTTATTGATATCGAATGAGGTTCATGACACGAAATGAGAATTGGTACGCTTCTAATATTGACGTTGTTTACAACGCTGACTACTTCAATCACCAATGGATTGCCAATTGAAGAGCGCAATGGAACCTCCTCTCTCGATTGCTTTCCATTCTCCAGCTCCCTGAGCCGGAGACTCGGTCTAGACTTACGACCTCCTCCAATGTCAAGGGAAGAATGGTGGTGTGGGCAGGAAGATTTTTATGGATTTCTCGGATTTTCCATGCCATTCCAATACACCAATGTGGATTACGACGTTGAGTCTATCAGCCAGCACCTGTTCAGGATGAAGGAGGAATTTGGAGCCACTATGTTTCGCGTCTATATCCCTGAGAGTTATAATACACAGCTGTGGGAGAACATCCTTGAAGCCGCCATCATGAACAATATGGGTGTTGTGGTTCAAGTGGCATTCCCCATTTCAGGTAACTCTGTAAGTCATGTAAACCCTTGGATAACTTCATAAGTTACTGCCTATGATAAAGAACTCTCTTTGACAGTAGTACAATTATAGTTGTCCCTAGAAGCAGTTCTCGAAAGCACTTTGTTCCAAGTTCTCTCAGACAGTGCTTATACTGCAATTGCACCCTATGTTATCTTCGCGGCTGAATATCTCAACGAACCCGTTGGAGATTGCGATAAATGTGCCGCCGGGAGCTCAGGAAACCCGGCAGATTCACCGAGTTTGGCAAATCTTACACAAGGCCTGACAGACTTTCGCAATAAAATGCACCAGTTTGGCATTCCTGCTGGTATCAGTGAGGACTGGGATCGTCCAAACTTGATGAGCGGACCGCCAAACGCAGATGGCGTCGGGACTGGACTTGGGGTCGTAGGAGAGGCCATCGCGCCGATCATCGACTTCTGTCATGCACATATCATGGCTTATTACCATAACATTCATGTCCAGGACGCATGGAACTATACCGCATCTCAGGTGCTGTGGTACAGACAATATCTCCCGCATTTGCCATTAGTTATCTCAGAGGTGAGTCGCACAAAACAGTACGGAAGAATAAAATCTTTTGATTTTGACAATACTAATATTTCTATAGATGATGTGGGCCACAAGCTACAATGTACTCCATGCCGGGGGCTATGTCACAGGCTTTGCTGCTGCAGAAGTTTCCGTCCAGGACTACACATTATTTTGGAAGACGGTGGATTCAAACTGCAGATTTCTGAAGGAGCACAACACCGCCTACTTCATCCATGCTTGGCGTGAGGAAGGCACTTTGAACATGCTGAACTATGATGGAACAGTTGTTATTCCCGACTGGAAACCACAGAAATGGTGTTAAGGAATATCCATCGGACGATTTGAATTGATGCTATACATAACGTGAAGAAATGCGCTCCTCAAATAAAGATTGACATGTCTTGTCTTGTAGGTATAATTCAATCGTAGGAATCGCGTCCATAACGCTTAGCAGTATCAAGCCCTCAGTCCTCAATCCTTTGGGGGTGGGACTACTATTCTATCTCATATGAAGTCAACTTGTGGATTACCAACGATATTTAGTCGACAAATTGCCCGGGATCATAAGGTGAAAGCATTATACTATATACTTATCTATTAGTAATTGATATATTATGGCACTTACATGGCTGTCTGGGTAGACAACAACATACCTAGGTAGCTCATCGGCCTCGATCACAAACTACTCTACTAACATGGGCAATTTCCACTTGTTTTCAAGGTTCATCTTACAATTGCAAAAAAAATCTTGCAACAATCGAACACATATCTGTTATCAACGTCTTTATATTTATCCGTAAATGAAGCAGCGAGTCTAAAGTGATCTAGAACAATAAAGAGCACCACCCAAGTCTAACAGCAACTGCTAGATCATCCCCATTCCAAGATATCGCACTTTTACCTGACTTTTCTTGTGAGCCCCCTTCATTTGAATAGGGATAATCTCCCCGGGAACAACATCAATCATGTTGTCACTGAATGACACTTCTTCGTCATCACACTCCACCACCACACCCTTGACCGGTACTTCACCGGAGAGCTTAACTATCTCTCCGTCTTGACACACCTCAGCAGTCAGGTGCTTCGGAGCCTGCAAGTGTACGTATTTAAGTGGCTCAGGCCAGTTGACGTACCGTGCAATTTGTTGTTCCTCTTGGATCAAATAGACAGCAATAACAGTTTGGTTCTCATCACCATTATGACGAACCGGAACTTCCATCTCACATATGTCCGTGCTCTGATTTGCCCCAAGCACGAATGGAGACTTTAGTGTCATACAGTATGTTTCTTGGCCTGTAATGACGTCCCATGCCTTAACGATAACGTTAACAACGGCGTTATCTAAGGTTAGATTCGAGCCCCAAATCTCGATTGTTATTTTCTTGGACACATATGCGCTGGGGTATTTGTCCCTAGGAACGAATGTCTCCGTCCTCTTGATACCACAGCTGATTGGCGACATCTCACGCTTGATCGTGAAGTACGCATGCTTGGGTCGCAGATAGAAGTCTACAATAGCCCAGCTAGTTACTGGCCAACAGTCATTAATCTGCCACACTAAAGCTCCACCACAGTACTCTCGGCCGGGCCCTTTCCACTCCCGCTTCCAGAGACGATACGCTGAAGCAAGACACTCAGCTTGCATAAGCTGCGTGCAGTAAATGAACTGTTCAAGCGGCTCGGGGCCATACCGAAAATTCTCAACGAGATAAAGCGCAATTCGGCGTTCATGACCTGTCGCTTTGTTATGAAAGTCAATGGTGGAAGACTGCGAATAGCGATCTGGATCATCTTTCCCTAGTGGTAGGAACGAATCAATGGTCATAATGTTGGGGAACGCCTCCATTCCGAACTCTGAGACAAATCGGCCCACCAACTTGTCAAAGTCTTGGTATCTGGCCTGGATGCCATGCCAGACATTCCACTGATGTATATCGCCCACTGTGCCGTCTCTAGTGTCAACTCCACCGCCCCATGGTGAGCCGTAATGATAGGCAGTCTCTGGAATTAGAGAACTGCAAACACCAGCAAGAAGCTTCTCATATATGTAACGAGCCGGGAAATCCGTCTGCAACCAGTTATCTGGGTCCTTGTTCTCGTAGTCATATGTCAGTTTCTGCTCTTCCTGGTATTGATAGTCCTCATTGTTTCCGGCCCAGATAACCAGGCATGGGTGGTGGCGTAACCGCTTCACATTGTCCTCCGCCTCTCTCCGAATTAGATCCAAGATCTCTGCGTATGCTGGGTAGTTACCACACCCAAACATAAAGTCTTGCCATACCAAGATTCCCAACTCATCACACGCATCATATAATGCTTGGTCTTCGTAAATACCACCACCCCATACGCGAATCATAAACTGGTTACCCTCAGCAACCAATTTGACCCAGTCATAGTATTTTTCCCTCGTAACCCGGGGCAGGAAGTTGTCTGCGGGGATCCAGTTACTCCCTCCGCACCAGATGGGGATATTGTTGACCTGAAAGAAAAAAGTTGTCCCAGGTTGATCCAATAGCGGCCTCTGAATGAGCTCAACTTTCCTTATTCCGAACTTCTTATTAACAAGGTGAATTGGGGTATGGTCAGTACCTGTTGCAAGAAGAGTAGCTGTGGCAGTATAGAGCGGTTGCTGGCCATATCTAATCGGATACCATAGTTGAGGATCGTTCAATCGAAAGGAGATTTCGGCATAACCATTGCTCACCGGTATCGTCTCCTCGGCCACCAGCTTGTCGTTAAGTGAGATGGAAATCTTAATTAGAGAAGCCAAACCTTCCACATCAGCGCCCACGGCAATATCAGCCACAGTGAGGTCTTGGTCAATCTTGGTGCTGAAATGGAGGTCTGCGACACGACTGGTGTAAATCTCCAGATGTATAGGACGCCATGGACCACATGTCATGAGCATTGGGCCCCAATCCCATCCCTATATTACCAAATTAGCCTTGTAATGCAACGGCATACACGCTGGAGGACTTACCCAGTGATATTGTGCTTTCCGAACTGCCAATCTTGAAGGGTCCCCATTCCAGCAACCCCATTTGTGTTCCGAATGCTCCTCAACGAGTTTCTTCCCTTTCAAGTATGCACTCTCAAATGTAATCTGAAGCTCATTGCCATTGTCGCTACCATGTCGCAGCAGGCTCGTCACGTCCACTCTCTCTGAGATAAACATGCTTTCTGTCTTTAGAATTTCCTGCCCATTCAGCAGGACCGTTGCGAAAGTGTCCAGTCCCTCAAAAGAAAGGACCGCTCGAACTGGGCTCCCACTATCCTCCACAACGGATGGCGTTACAAAGATTGTCCTATAAACCCATACACACTCACCAACCCACTGCACGTCAAGTTCGTTCTTTCCCATGAAGGGATCTTCGATCAGCTTGTTTGCCATCAGATCCAGGTGTATATTCGTCGGGAATTGAGCCACGGGCAAGAACCGCGATTCATCGCTATCCGCTTGCTTGAAAGTCCATCCCTTGTCTATTGGGATGATGTGGTGCGTGGCCATAGTGGAGGAGAAGTGAGGGAGTGCCTGGCAGCGCTAGCTGAGCTTCAATGAAACGGGCCCGGGTAATAATTGGAAGATTGAGACGATTAATGGCAAGATTCTACAATTGGTTTCCGCGATATGGATATGCAGTTATTCATAGATTTGGGGGTTTTTCCCCAGTACATGGTTACCGTTAAGTTTTGGGCTTCTTTTTATGACCGTCCTCTAGGTGCCACGCTGCTATCTATGTATGTGAAATTGGATCCCCAGAGCACCTCTGAGCTCCACAACAGTGTCAGCCACAGACAAACTTTTAGCCGCGATGATGCTAGTTCGCAAACAAGGATGCTATAGCTGGGGCGGAATTTCCAGATCAACAACGGACGCTATACACGGAGAGTCACTCCCGTGCCGGCGGAAGGAAGTACAGAATACGGAAGTGAACATCAAAAGTATCCATAAGCACTAAATCCTTATCTGGTTATTTATTAATTATGACTGTTTAATAACTAACTAAGTTAGTTATTAGTATAATAGATTTAAGAACAATATTGAAGGTGTTATGATTAAAGAGACTTATAAAGTAATTAATTAATATTATTTGCTAATACCCCGCTCGACTTTTGTCATGCGGATCCTCTCTAGGATGCGGCAGAGAAAACCTCCGGTTCCCCTTCGGTGAAAAACTCTGCACCTACTTTCCTCCATCTCCTCCACCATTGTCACGGGGTAGCGGTAGCCGGGAGCGTTCGGTGCCTTAACCGTTCGGCTAAAACGACTAGTATGTAAAGCCGAAGGCTTTACACCGCTCTCGCTATATAAACCACATACACAGGAAATCAGGCAGGAATCAGGCATCCACGGCAGCGCCGT
>JAMAFX010000367.1:0-17730 GCA_023625875.1 Trichocomaceae sp. PYS4502 | reverse complement strand
TAGTCCACAGCTCGATGTTTCTGGAGAATTTTAAACTAATAAACTTATTTCCATGACTACGCGATATGAACGCCGCAGCAGCCAGCTCAATAACCTCATTTTTGGATTTTAGTACTGTTTCGGTACTGCACCGGTACTAATGTACTGGTGCGGTACTGGTACGATACGCTCGCAAGGGTAAGTTACCCTTGCGAGCGTATCGTAGATTCAAGTATCTCCTTAACCGCATATATCTTCGCGCTAAGCGTGCTCACACGTGCTAGCTCACACTTCAAATGCGCAGTACATTCGGGCGTCAGAGATCCGGTCGTCCCATGTTCAGGCTCCTCTGGTGGTGCATTATCTTGGGTATGTTCGCGTCCTTTTCGCGGCGGTTTTTTGACGGTTAAATGAGCAATCTAGACTCTGCAGTTGGTCTGACGTCCAGATTATCGGATCGACATAGAGAGCTCTTCGCGAATCGCGACTACTACATAGTAATGATCGAATAGATTGACCCGGTCTCGGCAAGCCTCCCAGAGATAGTGGGCCGTGAATCACAGAGATCATGGCGCGGCTGTCGCGGGGAACGCGTCTCAGCGCCGTCGTCATCGTCTTCAGCTTTCCGCTTGGATTGAAGTAAAGAAGTCATTTCATGAAGAGAGCCGACAGCCGTCAGCCGTCAGCTGTCCGCCGCATTGACTTATTATTGGTCGATGCCCCTTAAAAGTTGATAGTTGAGTCGTTGACTGACCTTAGAGTCTAGACTCTGGGTCTGATAAGCACGTGACCCCCACAGCGTATTAACCCTACTAACCCTAATCTAAATAACCCTAAGTACGTGATCCCAAATCGTCCAATCCAAAGACGAATTTCTTGAAGATGAGGAATATTTTAAAATTACATATAACATCTCAACCCAATCTAAGGATCTACTTGTCAGCCTTCAACTTCTCCAACAAACTCGTAGCCCACGCTTCCCTCCGATCCAGATTTTTGTGAAACGTCTTTGGAAGAATGCGCTTCGAGTTTGCATGGTCAGACGCAAACTCAGGGCCCTCCCAGCCATTCTCCCTGCACAAAACAATCGCCTCTTCCAGCAAAGCCGTACCAAAAGACTTGTTGCGATACCGCTGTTTAACGGTCCACGCACGAATAACCGCCTTGAAATTTTTGGCATTCTTCTTCTTGCTGCCGGAGCCAACAGGAAGCAATCTTAAAGCCAATGCGCCGATAATATCATTGCCGTACTTGGTCACAATCAGAATATCCTCCTCTTGTTGACTGTGATCTGCGCGTAGAAATGACCATGTTCCGATCTGTTCGGCAAGTTCCAGATATCCATAGGTGAGATAACCAACTCCGGACATCCCCGCCATCAGACAGCCAGCCATCGTGATCGCGACAGTAGCAAGGTCGTGGATATACTGGGAAAGAACGGCAAACAGCGCAAAAACAGCGGCGATTGTGATTGGATGGGTGATTATTGCCCGACTCGCTTCCTGGCGCTGTTGCGCGACGCTGTCGGCAATTAGGCGCAGTGCATTTACGCGGTCAGCGTGATGTTCTTCGTTGTTTTGTAGGGCTTGAAACGTGGTTAGGGCTGGAGGTTCTGGTTTTTTTTCTGCAACTTCTTGCGCGACGGGGTTTGGCGTTGACGTTGACGTTGCGGTGACGTCTGGCATTTTTTTTTCTTTCTTTGTGAATTTGCTTTGAATGAAAGTAGAGATCCTGAATCCTGAATCCTGAATTGCGAATGGAAATTATGTGCTTGAAATTGCCCAGCGTGGTGTCCTCCTTGGTGGTGTCGCAAAAAAGTGAGGGAAAAATTGGGAAAGAAATTGGAAGAGGAGAGGGGAGAGAAGCTTTTTAAATGCCAACAGGTGGCACTCTACCAGGATCCGGCGAATAATAGACGTACGAAAATTCTTTTCTTGTCGAATTTCTTCTTCTTCTTGCTATTCTCGGTGCAACGAATGGGTCAGTCATACTGTGTGTTTTTTTTTTCAAATTGAGGTCGGGCTGCCTCGATTTAGGAATTTTTAGGGCTCGGAATGAAAATTCGGAGATCGTTGAGTTATTACACTATATAAAGCAGCCTACATCGTTGAAGGCGATCTGAATATTTTGTATTCGATTCTAACTATCGCACATCTCTAAACAAGAAGGTCAAAGGATTAGGGTATATTGTATTTTTCCTGTCCCTTCCAGCAATTCATCCCGGAGCGATGCAACGGTCATAAAAAATCAAGGGGTCACATTAACGACAGTAACGAACGAAAAGAAATTAGTTTATTTAAATGTAGTAATTTTGGTTGGAAAAGTCTAGTGGGAGACGCCATTGCCATTGCCATTGCTGCTACCAGCAAGTCCCTCTTCGGCCACCTTCTCCTCGTGGGGAGCACCGAGAGTGAGGGAGCTGTTCCAGTAAAGATCTTCACCGGAGAGTTCCTCAAGGGTCTTGCGCTTGGTCTCGGGGATCAAGAGAGTGGTGAAGCAACCGCAAAGCATGAAGAGAGCAAAGATCTCCATGACATGCTTGAGCCAGGGGGTGTCGGAGGAACCAGCAGGTGCGCCACGGTGGATGAGAGGGCCGAAGACACACTGAGCAATGATGGCACCAACCTTGCCGGCAGCGGCAGAGAAACCATGGGAGGTGGAACGGTAACGGGTGGGGAAACATTCTCCAGGCACGATGAACGTGGTGGCGTTGGGGCCGAAGTTGAAGAAGAATTGAGCCAAGATGTAGAGGCCAAGGAGACCGTTGTGGGAGTGTCTCAATGGGTCGTAGGCGAAACCGATGACAATGAAGAGAATGGTAAGCATGATGAAGCCACCGAGTTGGATAGGCTTGCGGCCAATGGTGTCAACAGTAGCGACGGTAACCCAGTAACCGGGGATGGCACCTGCACAGATAAGAATCAAGTTACCAACAGCGGTGTTGTAGAAAATATGATAGACGTTGGAACCGCCGGACCAGCCGATAGCAGACAAGATGATAGAGTTGTTCAGACCGAGACCGTAGAAAGCAACATCCAAGAAGAACCAGGAACCGGCTGTTCCGAGAAGAATCTTAGCATTCTTCCACTGTTTATAGTGGTTGATAAAGTCGGACCAGGAAGCCTTGGGGGCAGCGAGGCGCTGGCTGTCCTTTTGAAGAGCAGCAACACGCTGGACCTCGTCGGGGCGGCCTTGATTGGCTCCTGCCAAGTAAGCATTGATATCCTGGCTGGCCTGAACAATGTCGCGGTTGACATCGAAGGTGTATCGGGGCGTTTCAGGGATGGTCAAACGATAGTAGAGAGCGATGCAAGCGGGGACGGCACCGAAACCGATGACAACACGCCACATCTTGTCGACGGCGAGCTGGCAAACGCCAGTGCACTTGGCAACAGTGGCGGCAGTCTGGAGGGACTCCTTGAAACCGGCGGTCACAATCAACGCAATGATGGCACCGGTCAACTGGCCAATACCCTGCATGGCAAAGACGGATCCCATCATGGCACCACGCCATTTGGTTGTAGCGAACCTGTGTCGGTTAGACAAGCCAGTCATCCGCGGGAGCTGAAGCATGACTTACTCAGAGGTGATGATGGAGGACAGAGGGTAGTCACCACCAATACCAATACCCATGATAACACGCCAGAAGATGAGAACACCAACAATCGACATGCCAGGAGAGTCAGAGGAAAGAGACTGAGCGAGGGTGGCGAAGATCATAATGATCAATTCGAGACCATACATCTTCTTTCGGCCGACGTGATCAGCCAACCAACCGAAAGCGAGCTGACCGATGACAGTACCACCGGAGGTGGAAACCTTGATGGCTGTATCGGCATTGCTAGGGATTTTCCCTACTGCTCGTTAGCCAGATCGAATGATGAGCTATTTTAGTAGGAAGAATACCTTTGTTGCTGTCGACCCAAAAGACAACACCCAACATGGCGGAAGCCATGTTGATAGCAAAGATATCGTAGGCATCGGTGAAGAAACCAACACCAGCAACGATACAGGCACGAACATGACGCCAGCCAAACTCGGCATTGTCGATCTGCTCGAGGGCCTGGCGACGGCGCTCGTTAGGATCGATGGTGGGAGAGGAGGCGGCAGAGTACGCCTCGACGACAGGGTCGTGCGGTTTGCTTTGATCAGCCATTGTGGGAGTCACTGGATGAATCGATCTCAGCAGGGAATGGAAAGAGCGAAGACGCAGGGCTGACGGAAAAAAGGAAGGAGAAAAAAGTTCTTTTGGGAAGAGGGCAAGATGGGCTATAAATACATGTGACGAGCAAAGTAGAAACGCCCACCAGGCGTGTTGGGGAATACGAACTCTGGCAGTAAACCCTGGTAGCGTATCGTCGACTGATCGAGGCGTTTTCCAGCCAAGGCCAAAGCCAAAATTTAATCTGGACCAGTACGGGGACCAGAAGTTTGCCAGTGCCAGTGCCAATGCCACTGTCGGTTGTGGCAACGCCTTTAGGGTTTTGCTTTCTCGGCGCCTTGAGCGTCAACTTTTATTTCCATCCAGGAGATGATATTGAGACTGTAGACATTGGCATGATCGTACGGCGTACAGCATCTGCACAGTTCCTCGCTCAGCAGGAAGGATGCAACTATCCCAAGCAGGGCAGAAGCACACGACACCAGCGTCATCTTTGCTGCAGTTCTTTCTTCGAACCACCACGTGCATGCTGCTTAATGCGGAGCGAACGGCGAACAGTACGGAGTAACAGCATCTCCAATGGGAGCGAATCACCGACATGCAGAGATTTTCACTGATCCAACGGACACTCTGGAGTTGAAGAGCAGCTTTGCCAAGGTTTATATGTGACAATTTCAATGCCTGAGCCCAAAGTATAAAGCGCGGTCCGAGAGCTCTGCTATGTGCAGCCAATCACAGCCCCCAATCAGCACCACGCCCTCTGCCTGCGAACTTCTCAAGTGCTCAGTCTCCAGCACGTGCAGCGCCAAGAGCGGAACGGCTGCCCCTTAGCGCCCGGTCTTGGCGTCCCTGAGCTAATCAGCGATAAGAACGACCCCACGTGCATCTTTATTCTGTTCCCTACTTAGGAGATGTCAGGTGATCACAGTTAGGGCTTTAGAGGGTATGCCCTAAAAGGGATCCAACCAGAATATACGTTTGAAGTTTCCAAGTATCCAATGATCAGCTGTTCCGCTGCTCGCATATGTAAAATGTATTCAAGTTTTCCTGGCCAATCAGATGATATGAATATGTACATACAAGAGCACTAACTTAATTTGGAAAGTAGGCCTTTTGAATTTTCGTTTGCCTTATATGTTCACAGCAATGGTTAGGATTCCTTGCCGCTCTCGCAGACCTCGAGGACGATGTATTGACAAACGTGGTTATTCAAACTTATCCTCGATGCAAACAATATTTGTTCGGTCGATCCTCCATAATTCATGACCAGGATTATATCGCCGGTGGAACCAGACCCGGATTACAGAGGATGGTATGGAACCCCGGATCTACTACCTACGTAAGTGCTTTTCCGTTACCAGTCTTTCTGTGACGAGGTCAAGCAAAAAGGATAGAATGACAATTTCATAAAATTCTAAGCTGAGAGAAGGAAGAAGAACTAATCTGACATGGCCAAATCCCCCATACTTATGTCCTTTCCTCCCAGCGAAATCCTCCTTCCTTCACGGCGAGCTCCGTTCCTAAGAATTCCTGAGACAAACGGCTCCTAGAATAGTCATGTTGTTACACAAAGTAGGCCGTCTGAATGAAGGTCAATATGAGGCTTTGTTTCATGTGCTATATTTGGTATCAAAGATCTTCCCGTCAGGAAGATCCCTGAGGCACCGATCCGCCTCCTACTAGGCACCTAGTAGGCTCCGAATAGAATCCTATGCGATTCCTAAGCGTTCGTCACAAGTTCCAGATCATTTGCTGACAAGCGATTATGCAGGGATGCTGGACCTGCGCGCTGATTACTGAGAAATATGGCCGAAAGAAGATGATACTCCTCATTGCTCTACTGTCATATATGTGAGTGAAAAGATGGCGGAAAATTTCTGACTGTATGGCTAATTAGATTCTCGTTTAAAAACAGTGGAGCGAGTCTTCAGATCTCGGCCACAACCGCAGCACAGTTTACAGTCGGAAGAGTTGTACTTTTCTTTATGACAGGCTTCACAGTAAGCGTGGTACCTGTATATCTCGCAGAGTGCTCACCGCCGGAGTTGCGTGGCCTGGTTGGTTCCCAGCTACAGTTCCAAATGACATTCGCTATCATGATTGCCTCCTTTATCAATCTTGGGGCCTCCTACGTCGAATCACCGGCCCAGTGGAAAATCACAGTCGGTTTGTTTGTCGCATCTTGCCAGGGAGACATATTCTAACACGATAGGACTAAAGCCGTCAGCTACTTGATGCCCACGATCTTAGTGTTGCTGTGGTGGAACGTGAAAGAATCTCCGAGGTGGTAAGGGATTATATCCCTTTTAACGGCGAGCCATATTTCATGACTAATTCTACATAGGCTCATATCCCAAGGCCGACGAGAGTATGCTATCCAGACTATGCGGCATTTTCGAAAGAAATCTGTTACTCAAGCTGCCGTAGAAAATGAAGTTGACATCATTCTTCAGCTTGGCAATGAAGGCAAGGGTAGCTGGAAAGAGGTTTTCAACAAAGCGAACAGGGTAAGACTGTTATAGTATCCCCCCAAACATATAGAGGAAATTTAACAACAAAAAAACACCCCCAAACAGAAACGAACAGCCATCGCTTGTTTCGTCATGTTCGGACAGCAGATCACTGGGCAGGTCTTTGCATCGCAGTATGGGACCGTCTTCTACAAGCAGGAAGGAATCCCCAACCCGTTTTTAATGCAAAGCATTAGTACGGTCATATCACTCTTTTGTCTCTTCTGCACCTCCATGATCTTAGACAGCTGGGGTCGCCGTGTGGTTCTCCTCACCGGGGGTTCGCTGCAGGCCGTATTTATGTTCTGCTTGGGAGGCATCGGCCTGATAAAGAACATCCCCGGAGGAGTCAAATACTTGATGGTGGTTTTTCTGATCTTGGACGGCGCTGCGTACAACATGTCCTGGGCGCCACTGTCCTATCTGACGATTGGCGAGATCTCAAACTCTCGCGTTCGCGAAAAGGTCGCCATGCTATCGATTTCCATTTCTATCGTCACGGCCTTCCTCGTCGCCTTTACTCTACCCTATCTCATGAACGCGCCATACGCCAATCTTGGTCCGAGAGTCGGGTTTATCTACGGCAGTTTTGCGCTGATGATGGCTGTCATTGCTTTCTTCGTTGTGCCGGAGCTCAAGGGGCGTACTTTGGAAGAAGTCGACGAACTGTTCGACTCCGGCATCGGTATACGAAAGTTCAAGCACCACTTGGTCATGTCAACGAGGGCGGATTCTTTCAAGGAAGTTCAAGCTACGCGTGAAGAAGACATTGAGCAGATTCAATTCTCAAAGAAGTAGGGATTACTACATTTGTGCGAGTGGATATTTCAATGTTTATTCAGGCAGTTCTTGGCAACGCACATCCGTCAAATACAGTGGTGATAATCATGTCGTGAGTTGATATGAGCATTGGTAGATGAATGGTACACATTCACTGACCTCTTGTGTTCTCTTGTTGCTGCGGCCCGTAAAAAGTTTGCTTTCCCTGATATGGAGTTTTTGACGCTTGACATTGAACAAACGCCTCCAGATTGGTTTAGCAAGAACTTCCATACTATCATTTCAAGCAACTGTATCCATGTGACCAGTATCTTGTTAAATCATGCACACATATTCGCCAGATGCTGAGACTGGACGGCTTCCTGTCAGTAGTTGAATTTATCCACAATACATATATATTGGTTTGATCTTGTTTTTGGTTTACTTAACAGTTGGTGGCTTTATATTAATTATATACATAGACACAACATAGCTAAGCAATAGGGTTCAGGAAAGGCGCTGCCAACAGTTGGTTCAGAACAGCCACATCGTGCACGTTTTCAATGTCCAAGACCAGTTTCTCAATCTTGTCCCGTCTCTCCTCTTCAATGAGTCCCTGTGTCAGCCGTCGCCATTTTTCCAATATCTCCTCATTAGTCAATCCCGGTGCCACGCTCCTGGGGGCCTTCAAAGTCTCACTCAGAACCGTGCCGTCATTGAGAGTGATAGTAACTCGTTGCGTGTAAAGTTCATCATTGCCGAGGTCGACCGCATGGAAGCATTTTATCTTCCCAATCAGCTCCCAGACGATATCGCGATTGAGCTGCTCATGCCGGAATTGGCTGGGGAGTACCTGCCCGTCAACCAGCTGCGTGGCTGCGGCATATGCAGCACTCATCTGTGCCCCTGTCGCTGCCAGTGGTCGCTTCACGTCGAATCCGCCGTGATGAAATATTGCCTCAGTCATTTCTACCTTGATACTGGCTATGGCCTTGAGATCCGACAATTTCTCGGGGTATTTTTCCTGCAATACCCGAACACAATCAACCGTGCAATGAGTACCAGCCATGGAAGCATGGTGTTTAACGCGAATGAGACGTGATTGCCATGTCTCCCCGAGGCCTTTACTAATCTCCTCTGGCAAGTACGAAGGTTCTTTCCCGGAGCCCTGTCCAAACATAGCAAGGAATCCTCCGAATTTTTCCTCGTAGACATTCTTGATTCCGGTGTACCCTTTCTGGGCTAGAAGAGCACCGAGGAGACCACTCCGAGCGGCAAATCCGTGCTGCATGCGCTTTACTTCGCTGCCAAACTGTGCAGACATCAATCCACATGCCTGTGTACAGGCGATACCGAGTGCGTCCTCAATAGAGCTGGCAGGAAGCTCAAGTAGTTTGCTGACCGAGGCGGCTGAGGCTGAGGGGCCAAATACGGCCCCTGAATGCCATCCTCGCGTGAGCATGTGAGCACCATGCAGGCCGAGTCCGACTCTAGGACCCGTTTCGTACCCAGCAATAACGGAGAGGAGGAACGCCTTGCCATCAGTCTTGACTGCCTGTCGGGCTTCCCGGTGGCTTATTGCCGAGAAGAGAGCCGGGATAATAATGGAGTTGGAATGCAAAGGGGCGGACAGATGCCAGTCATCAAGCTCGAATGATTGAATTGCCGTGCTGTTCAACAGAGCAGCAGAAAGAGGGCTAATTTTCTACAAGCCCCGTCAGATTTCCTATCTAGGTAAAACGTACCTAGGTAATAGGTTTAACCCACCTTGTCGCTGTACCCCCATACTATGCTGGTTCCCGTTGGCTCCATCTCAAAGAACGTGTCCGCTGCCTTTTCTGTCCATGGCAGATGAGACCCCACAATACCGCATGCAAGACCGTCCAAGATAAGGTATTTAGCTCGAACGCGTACATCTTCAGGGACATCATCCAAGGTGAGAGTCTCCAGCCACTGGCAAAGTTGTTTGGTTACGCCTGGTGGTTCAGTGTCCTTTTCGTTTGTAGCAGTCATTTTCAAATGATGATCGGATCGAAAGACGAGAGGCGTCGATATTAACTACCTAGGTACTTATCCCACTGCATCGCCCTGCAGGATAACTATTTATATCCAGTGTACCTCAGGTATTGACTGATACTTGCCGTTACCGGCCCGGCTGTAGAGCAGTATCGACGCGGTTTTACATCGTTACATACCTTGGGTAGGTAAGTAAGTAGATGGGAACTTGTATATCAGTGGATTCTGCATGATATTGGATAAACTCCCTACTTGTATAACCTTGGAAGTTACAGGTCAAGCCATACGTTGTGCTAGGGGCATTGATGCCTTAAGTACAAGGCATTAGCGTGCCAAATCCTTGCGCGGCGCCGGCCCGAGCTTGAGCCACGGCCTCGTTCTTTCTCCGGCAAGATCATTTGCAACATGTCGCTTCAACGCTCATCGGCCCCGTTAGTATGGATTGACTGTGAGGTACGTGTAGCTACACATTTCTTTCATATGTAGTACTAACTAAAAGCCTCAGATGACAGGTCTCAATCCGGATACCGATCACATCATCCAAATCTGCTGTTTTGTAACAGACGCGCAACTGCAACTCCTCGACCCCAATGGCTTCGACGCCGTCATCCACCAAACCAAAGCCACGCTAGATGCCATGGGACAATGGTGCACTGACACTCATGGTAAATCTGGTCTCACACAAGCCGTTCTCGCCTCCACTACCGACGCCGCCACCGCGGCGACAGAACTCCTCGCCTACGTTAAGAAATACGTACCTAATCCGCGCACTGCTTTGCTCGCGGGTAACAGTATCCACGCCGACCGAGCCTTTCTAGCCAAAGAACCGTATTCCCCGGTCCTCGAGTGGCTTCATTACCGTCTTCTCGATGTCAGCACTATCAAAGAGGCCGTTAGACGCTGGGGCAGCGATGAGTTGCTCCGCAAAGCACCGCCGAAGCGCGAGGTCCATCTAGCCAAGGACGATATTCTTGAGAGCATTGAAGAGATGAAGTATTACCGTTCACGGCTCTTCAACGACCGCTGAATAGCTAGACGCTGGTGCATAGGAACTAACACTTCCTGCCTAAGTAGCTATAGCATGTACTCGAAACCAGTTATTCAAGTAGGCCGATACAACTGCTTTAGCTAAACCATCCAATCCGTCGGGCAGTTGAAGCATGATCTGAGACTGCAAGGAACCAAGGCCAAGCCAATCAGGCGTTCACCTAGGGGCATTGTTTGTACGTCCAAGGAGCAGATCAAAACTAGAACACAAGCCAAGAATGGCAATAACAACAATTGTTGCAGCAGTATATCGAAATAAAGAGTTGTTGTCTGAAAGTTAAGGTCGAAGCTGGGTGTAGAAAGAGAAAGCGCATTCATTTGTGGTGGCGGGGAAGGAGCTCACCATGACGCGAGCCCCTCACTACCCAACCTTGTCCACCTTGCAACTTCTCCTGTTTGCCTCTGCCACCTTCCTTTCTTCCTCGCTGAACAGCACAATAGTGTCTGGATATCAGGATACTATAACAATACTATCTGCTGCTTGTCTGCTGTCAATTGTCCATCTGCGTCAGTTCCATCATGTCGGTCCAGACCGTGTCTTTGACCCCCTTCCAGGACCAGAAGCCTGGCACGTACGTGGTTTGCTATCACAATATACAGCTATCTCCCATTCATTGACTGACTCAATATGTCAATTCCTACAGTTCTGGTCTTCGTAAAAAGGTCATTATCTTCCAGCAGCCCAACTACACCGAGTCTTTCGTCACCAGTATCCTGCTCTCCATTCCTGAAGGCGCCGAGGGTGCGTTTCTCGTCATTGGTGGTGACGGTCGCTACCACAACCCGGAGGTTGTACAGACAATTGCGAAGATTAGTGCTGCCTACGGCGTGAAGAAGCTTCTCGTCGGACAGAATGGCATTCTGAGCACTCCAGCTGCTAGCCATCTCATTCGCAAGAGGAAAGCTACCGGCGGTATCTTGCTCACCGCTAGTCACAACCCTGGAGGTAAGATTGCCGACAATGCACGTGTCAGCGCATGAGGGCTGGATAGGTATTAACTTATATGATTAGGCCCCACTGAGGATTTCGGCATTAAGTACAACCTCACCAATGGCGCCCCAGCTCCGGAATCTGTCACCAACAAGATCTTCGAAACCTCAAAATCTCTAACTTCGTATAAGATTGCCCAGCTGCCAGATGTCGATCTTACTCAGATTGGCACTCGCAGCTATGGACCACTTGAAGTGGAAATTGTCGACTCGGTCACTGACTACGTGGACTTCTTGAAGGAGATCTTTGACTTCGACCTGATTCGCGGCTTTTTGAATACCCACAAGGACTTCAAAGTGCTGTTCGATGCTATGCATGGTGTCACTGGGCCTTACGGTGTCCGCATATTTCAAAAGGAACTAGGTCTCCCTGCATCGAGTACCCAACACTGCGAGCCAAAGTCAGATTTCGGAGGTGGTCACCCAGACCCTAACCTGGTGTATGCGCATGAGCTGGTGGAGGCTGTGGACAAGAACGGTATCCAGTTTGGTGCCGCTAGCGATGGCGACGGCGACCGCAACATGATTTATGGAGCCAACACCTTTGTGTCTCCCGGAGACAGTCTGGCCATTATTGCTCACCACGCAAAACTCATCCCTTACTTCCGCGACCAGGGCGTTTACGGATTGGCTCGCTCGATGCCAACATCTGGCGCTGTCGACCTGGTTGCCAAAGCTCAGGGCCTGCAATCATACGAGGTGCCTACTGGATGGAAATTCTTCTGTGCACTTTTTGACAATAAGAAAATCTCAATCTGCGGTGAAGAGAGTTTCGGAACCGGCAGCAACCACATTCGCGAAAAGGATGGTGTTTGGGCTATTGTGGCGTGGTTGAATATCATCGCCGGCGTGGCCAAGGCGAAACCTGACCAAACGCCTAGCATCGCTTCTATCCAGAATGATTTCTGGAAGACTTACGGCCGTACCTTCTTCACTCGCTATGACTACGAAAAGGTCGACAGCGATGGAGCGAACAAAGTCATTGCGGACTTGACCGAATTGATCAACAAGAAAGACTCCTTTGTCGGCTCTACGGTTTCTGGCCGCAAGGTTGTCGATGCGGGTAACTTTTCATACACTGATCTTGACGGCAGCGTTAGTAAGAACCAAGGTCTGTACGTCAAATTTGAAGATGGTAGCCGTATTGTGGTTCGTCTCTCCGGCACTGGTAGCAGCGGCGCCACGATCCGACTCTACATTGAAAAGCATGAGCAGGACCCGAGCAAGTACGCCGTGCAAACTCAGGAGTACCTCAAGGACAACATTAAGTCGGCCATTGAACTCCTGAAACTGAAGCAGTATATCGGACGTGAGGACCCTGATGTGAAGACCTAAACCCATGTAGAACTGGAAAATGACCCGGTTTTGTCTGCAATGGCGAAGAGCGTCGGTAAAGAGGTCTTTCTATTTTTTAGCGATCTTATTTTAATGGACATTACTATAGCAGCATCAATAAGTTCATATAAATTGAATAAATGCATGTATCATCCTCAGCTAGTGCAGATACAAAATGCCAAAACTACCTGAAGTAACGCGATGTTTCTACTGATTCATGCAACGAACGATTTCACCTGCTGATCCCACCAGGGCTGCCATTTCACAACCTTCTCTTCCATGCGAGACTCTTCAGCCGCAAAGACAACTGCATGACTCCTCACTGCCTCCTCCAAGGTGCACCCAATAAACTCTGCCTGCGCATCGCGCACATTCCAGCCCCGATTCTCAACCGCATCTATAGCTCCAACAAACATGCGCGTCAGTCCCCAATCCCCGCCTCCATGCGCCCTCTCTTCTTTGGGATTCGTGGCTGGAGGTATCTCGACAGTTGTCCATTCATTAGTTGCGAAGGAGAATATCTTGATTGCACGACTGTCGTATTCGATTTCGCCTTCGGTGCCGTAGATGCGTCCGCGGCGCTCGCACTGTCTTTCAGTTGGCGCAATCATGTGCAGATTCGCTATTTTGGCGATCCGGGGGTGGCGAGTTTCATTGTTATTGACGACGACGATGTCCTCGCCGTCGTCGTCCCATGTTATGGTTACGAATTGGTCGTCACACACATTGTTGTCGGATTCCCAGACACAGCGTCCGTACCAGGAGCGAGAGGCAATCTCACTATCAGGCGTTGAGTCCTTGTTGTAGTCCTCTGCCAGTTTATCCTTGAGGAGTTTCTCGGCTGCAGCCGCGCCGGATGTCTTGTATGTGTCCTCGATATCGGGACAGACAATGTGAAGAGGCCAGTCGACACTACCCTGATCTAGCTGTCTCTCTTTGTAGATACGAACAGCGCTGTAGATGCACTTCCGTTCAATGGGACAGGAGAGGCAGTTTGTTGCGGAACCGGCATCCTTGGGTTTGCGCTTGTTCAGGAACTGGGTCAGGTTCCCAGAAGAGGTAATGGTGCGTGGATGATGGGGAGGAGTGTCCTTGTGTGAGCCCGGAGGCGGAGAAGAGAGTAACCAGACGATGAAATCAATATCATGACAGGACTTTGTTAGCAGAGAGCCAACTCCAGCGTCGGTTTCTCGTCTCCAGTTCCCCCGTACATAGCTATGCGAAAAGTGCCAGTAGCCAACGGGCTCCGTGTGCTCGACGGAGACAATATCCCCAATGACACGATCCGTCAGCAGCAGCTCACGCAATTTCACATTATGTGGACTATAGCGCAGAACATGGCCGATCCCGAATATCTTTGCAGGCCCGACCTCCTCCTTGCCCTCCGGCACATAAGCGCGGTAGATAGCAAGACAGTCCCTCAGCGAAGTCGCAAGGGGCTTTTCACAGAGAACATGCAAGTTCAATGGTGCAATCGCGCACATAACCTCCGCATGCATTTCGTCCAAAACGCACACAAAGACACCGTCCACGCCATCGGGCACATTCAGTGCGCCCTCGGCGAGTTTCTGTCGTCGCTCTTGCTCCCATTTCAGCCAGTCCTTCCAATCATGGAATTCCTGGCCCTCGAGAGGCTGGCCCTTTTTGCCCCAGATATAGCGCTCGCCAAACTCCTGGCGGCTGAATGACCGTGGCTCTGCGATGGCATGAATGATGCCTGAGGTCCCTTCGGTGACGGCCTCGGCGTAGCGATTTCCTCGCGAGCCGGCGCCGATGACGAGGAACCGGGGCTTCTTGTCTTGCCCTGCAGTGTCCGTTGACGAGGGCGTTGGTAAGACGTTAATAGCCATGCTGGCCAACTAGTTATTCTCTTCAAATTCTCTGTTCAAGACGTTATTGTCTTGACTGGTTGTATGGAGGTACATATGTTGATAAGCCCACGATACGGTGCGGGGTGAGAAATGGGGCTGCTGTGGTTGGCCAACCGTCAACTACCACATACCTGGTATACTGTAAGGCACGCACTTTAATCTTCGCTTATTTAGCTTCAAGCTGTGTTGGCACGATTGGCACGATTGGCCTGGTTGGATAGTAGATATTAACTAGTCTACGTATGACTATGCGCTATCTATGGCCGTTCATTCCTCGCCCAGACTCTCATACCGGTTACCCAGCCCGCAAAATGCCCGCTGAAACCCACTGCCTGGAGCACTCCCACTACTTCTATCTCCCAGCACATCCTCCAAGGCCCATGCAATACGCTCGGCTCCAAGGCGCGCGCCTTCGAGGTTAGGCGCTGCTGGGCCTAGGCGCAGAGACGCCAGACGTCCAGTGACGAACAGCGGCACACCCGTCTTCCACATGAGATCGTCTGTGAGACAGGGCAGTCCATTGATTGTTTCAATCGGATAGTCTCGGTTCATTGACTGCAGCAATGACATCTCATTGACATCCGTTTTCATACCTGTCGCGCAGCAGATGTAGTCAATGCAGGCCGGGAAATCTGCAATCGGGGGATCTGTGATCAACCTCCATGTCTGTGACACGGGATCGAACTGATTGCTTTTGATGACTGTGCGCGTGTGTATTGACAGACGCCTGTTAGCTACGTGCTGCTTCAAAATCTTCTGGTATCGTGGTGTGATGCTCCCTCCGTTACGAGCAGAGTGCAACATCTCGAATCGCTCTATGAGAGATAGCAATATTATAAGCTGTATAATCATGACATAAAAATGGTTTGACAGCCTACCTTGATCATCATCGGCGGACCAGAATACAGCTTTGTCGTAGTTTTTAAACTTTCCCACCCAATTCAGACTGACATCAAAATGTTTGATCTTCAAGTCCCCTCGCATCAGGTGCCAGACTCGACTAACACCACCCCGAATAGCCATATCAACAATTTGCGCAGACGACAAACCGCCGCCAACAACGACCATATTGGTTATCTGCCGATTTTCAATTTTCCGTGCAAGACCCGGACTGGGAAACTTGACTCCAATCTCCGAACTATGACAGCAGGCAGCGCCCATCCTTTCCTCCTCCGGAGATAGATCCCACGGCATCATCTTGGTGGTTCCAGGGCCAATCGCTAAGACGACCGCTCTGCTATGGAAAGTGTCCCCATGAGCGGTGCAAACAGTAAACAACTTGGTGTCATCTTTGGAGCCTTTCTCGATCTCGCCAAACCGGATATCGCAGACATCTGAATGCCTGATTTGATGGCTCCCTTCATCAAGCCCATACCGCACAGCGATCGATTTGCAGTAGTCGGCAAATAGATCTGTTGAAGGGGTAAAATAATCTTTCCGATCACGCTCGTTGATTTCTGCTTCGTGCGGAAACCTGATTAGTACGCTTGTGAGCCTTCTTCCTATTACACATGGATAACTTGCTACCAACTTACCTCGAAGGATTCCTTATTTTCTTTCTCTTATGTTTACTCAGTTCCTGCCCAACACACCCAGACAGTTCGTAAAGTTCTTTCTCACGGCCCATTTCGCGAGTATACGCCAGCATGCCATCGCGATCAGCCGGGTCGATGTGGAAGAACATGGGACTGCGCAGGTGATCGATCTTTAGGGCCATGAAGGCACGATTCCAGCGCTCCATCCACCGAGGTCCCGACCCATCCAGCACTAAAGTCGCATATTTATTGAAGTTGTCTTCTTTCCTGACCTTGTCACTGCCGCCGCAAGACATATATGTGCATGGAGTAAGTGGCGTGCCGTACGCCCGACGCTGTCGTGCTCGCACCAGACTCATTTTCCCCTGGTGTTTCTTGATCCAGTGGTATCGCTGATGCTCCTCGTCGGTGAACATGGCCGACGGCGTTTCTTCGCGTAGTCGAGCTGCGACAGCGAGGCCGCAGGGGCCGGCGCCGATGATGATGATATCGAAAACCTCGTTGTGCGCTGCCGGCATTGTGCATTGACTGCTTAGTGGTGATTGAAGATTGAATGCGTCTCAGTATCGATGAATAGGTTAGGAGTGACAGACATCGGATTAACTCCAAGGTACCTGTAGAGCACATGAGCCAAGGTACTCATTCAACTTATACATGATGAGTACCTTGGAAACCATCATATTAAGTGGTAGATACGTAATGACTAACGTTGGTCTCTTTATCTCTTACAAGTTACATGACTAGTACTGATATTTTTAAATCAGATTTTAACTATGTCGATCGGCAATACTTCATTCCTAACTGTCAAATATCACACACGAAGTGCTTAATCTATGTATCCGAAGGACTGCCCATTCGGGAAAAGTTGCTTAGAAGAATTACACCCATTAGCTGTAGGCAGAAAAAGCAGAAATTCATATTAATAAACAGGTATTTATGAAGGTATCACAATTAACTCCGGATATGTACATAGAAGACCGCAGTATCTGATCATTAGGGCACAGAGCGAATATAGAATTACTTAATACCCATACCTACAAAAACACAAAAGAAGGACCGTTTAACTGAGCGTGAGATGTCTACTGAACGAAATAATGATTGTAGAGACAGAGGCCTTATTAATCCCCAATGTCTACCTTAAGTACGCCATTGGTGGCACAAAATCATCAGCCACGCTCCTTCTGAGCCGACGAAGCATTGTAATGAGAATCCATTTTGGCCCGAACCAAGAGAAGAGAAACGTGGATTTGTTTAGGCGGCTAGGTTGTGAGGCAGATTAGAAGTAATCATCAATAATGTTACTGCGATCGTTTCTACTTTTTGAGTGCCCCAAACAGCTCCTATCAAGGTCGCATTGACTTCCAAGACTTCTAGGGTACGGAGAGTCGGTAGGGCTCCTAAGTACATAACAGATGTCGAGCATTCCCAATAGAATGGATGTTACCGAATTTTTTTGAAACAGACTTTCGTCCCATGATTAGAACGACGTCGCAAGTAGCCCGGTTGTGTTTTTCTGCAATTTCCTA